>JAOBRD020754837.1:6445-30854 GCA_027575215.2 Hydrozoanthus sils
AACATACTGCACCACCACTGTGAGAATGAGCTAAACATACTGCATCACCACTGTGAGAATGAGCTAAACATACTGCACCACCACTGTGAGAATGAGCTAAACATACTGCATCACCACTGTGAGAATGAGCTAAACATACTGCATCACCACTGTGAGAATGAGCTAAACATACTGCATCACCAATGTGAGAATGAGCTCAAAATACTTCATCACCACTGTGTCTGGCAACTTTAAAACAAGGCAAGTATGGTATATTACAACGTTATTTAGTAAATTCAGAAATAATGTTTGTCTACATTTTCAAATTCTGTCTGGTTCATAGGAGAAGTCTTTTAGAAGAATTGAATTTTCTGGAATCAATAACTACAAAGTAGACAGACTGAGCAAAAATGGTACCTTTAATTTCAAATTAAACAAAATTGTCTGACAAATTAAATGATATTTGAACCAAAAGCCAGCCAGCTTGTGACGTTCCTTTATGTTGAAGGGGATTTCTTCAGCCCTCAGTTTAAGGTCACAGAAACTCTACATATACGCTAAGAAATATGGTACATGCTTTTAAATATGGTACTTGTTATTACATGTTATTATTCATCAACTGAACAAGAAACATACCAGGGTTCATCGGTGGGTTCCCAACAGACAAGACAAACATTGCATGTGAAGCACATGGCTCGATCATCTCCACTTGCACCAGGCTGTAAACAATTACACACACACACTGTCAGTAAAAAACTATTTTAAGTTTACTCCTTTAAAAAAAACACCTGCCCCTCTTCTTTTACAATACAACCTCAACTAGTTTATCAACATTTTACCCTTCTTACTCAACTTACACAAAACACATGGAAACACTTTGTACATCAAAAAAAATCTTTTTACGGGACTTGGTTTAAAACTTTTCCTGTCTGTACATCACATTTAAAGCTGTGGCACATGAAAATGTAAACAATTTTGTTATACAATCTCTGAGAGGCCCTCACTCAGAGCTGAAATATCCCCTTCAAGACTTGCTGAGCTTTAAAAACTAGAAACCAAATAGGCCTAGAGTACATGTGGATAAGGCAGAGTTCTCCCCAGAGAAGAGATACCAGAACAGAGGCTCTGCTGTAAAAATGTCTTCATACTTTTGTTTTGACTGCTCTTCCCTTGTTACAGAATTTATGTATTTTCTGCTGATACTGGAGTCATGGTAGAGTTTGAATGGAGGAGACAATCATCAAGCTACTAAATGGCATTGTTTGAGCAAAGAAAACCCTGTTTCAATTTGTTTCTAGAGAAAGCTAAAATAAACCCTTGTTTAAGTTCTTGAAGAAAAGAGAAGAAAGGTGTAGGAGTAAGGGCAGAGCAGTGCAATGCCATTGTACCACTCTGTGGGGAGAACTCTGAAGGATAAACTTTATTGTACATGCTTAGCTGAACAGCTAGTTTACAGGTGCACTAGAAGAAAAAAAAATATGTACAGGTATAATAATTGTTAATATTAATAAAAATACAAGTTAAAAAAAATTGTTATAATTAAAATACATTTAAAATTTATTGTTTCAATGTGGTAATAATAAAGCAAGTTTTGCATTGGCTCCTGAAAGCAAGATGATGGCACTTAAAGGGATGAAAGCTACTACTGTTACTAAGTGATATTGCAGAAACTTAATCACTGACTTAGTACTTGTATTGAAAAATTCAAACTTCCAATAACATGAAAAACACTAACCTGGTGGTAAAAGCCTGCTTGTGCCATGGCATCAGGAAGTGCCCATCTGTGTAGACAAAACTTTTTATTCAAAAATGTATCCACCGAGAAAAATTAAGACAGGCCTGCACAAATTGAAAAGTTTCTTAACTTGTAGATTTATTTAGTAAAAATACTTTGCTTAGCCAATTTCACTTTGCATAATCCATTCTCAACTTGTAAATATTTTTTTCCTGACAGTGGGAACAAACGAGGCTGTAAGCAAGTGTGAACTGAAATGACAAAAATTTTAAATCGGTAAATGGAATACTGATAAACCAAATGTGGAGACTATTAAATTCTAAAATCATGTCTGTGAGGATGTTTACAATTAATTGTTTTTTTGGTTGCTTCAAATAACATTCCAGTTTGATTATTTTTGTACCAAAACTTAACTTTTTGAATTTAGAAAACAATCATAAGATAAATAAATATATAAATTTGGTGAGGAAGGGAAATACAACGAAGTTCAAATATACATACAGCATCTTTTTTCACCTTCCAACACACTAGCCTGAAAAAAACTGGTTTTAAATGCCCCGACTGGGACTCGAACCTGCGTCTCCTGGTTATTAGTCAGGCATGATAATGGAAGGTGAAAAAGATGCTGTATGTATATTTCAACTTCGATGTATTTCCCTTCGTCGCCAAATGTATATATCCTTGGATAAAGGTTCTAGGCACAAACACACTCAAGTAAAGAAAATATTGGGCCCCAAGGATCATCCATGTTTGACGACTCTATACCTCGGAAAATGCTATGTTGCCAGCATGGCGAGTCCCAGTGGTGAAGTGGTTATCATGCCTGACTAGTAACCAGGAGACGAGGGTTCAAGCCCCAGTCAGGGCATTCAAAACCAATTTTTTCGGACAAGTGTGTTGGAAGGTGAAAAAAGATGCTATATGTATATTTCAACTTAATCATAAGATAAAATGCTTCATTCCACAAATGTTTAAACTTACTCAGTGATACAAAACTACATAGCTAGCATGGTCTGTTTTCTTTTCCAATTTAAAAGTTATTTCAAATTTTTCATTAAGCAATGCAGAAAGATAAAAAATCAATCAGTTGAGTTCTCAATAAATAACCATTCCGTTGCAGCAATATCTGTGGCAATCAACATGTACAACATCTATTAAACCATGAAGCAGAACCTTTTCAAAACCAATATTTTGGAGCAAGTCTTAAGAAATTTTAAATGTTTGAGTTTCAAACCTTAGCTCGTGCATAGCACGACCCAACGAACGCTGAAGGCCCGAGCTTCGTAGGGCTGGTTCCGGGGTTATGCTTCCCCGTAAAATCTTGGAATTTTGAAATTCTGGGATCGAAGGAAATATGTTTATTTCTTTTCGTCCAAACTTATAATTTTGTCAATTTTTTCAGAGTTCATTTCTGTTAGTTCTCTTCGGCAAAATTATTGGTGGGACTAATGCCAACCCAGTTCTATGGCTCCGTGGTCCCTGACATGCTACACGCATTTCACAAAGTCTGACTGGTTCAAGGATACAAAATAAAAGTACCTTTTAAATCTTTACTTGGGAATTCCTGTTTCTTACCAAGAAAAATCTTAACTATATCATGATTATTTTTAAAAGTTAACATTTATGGTACATGGATGTCTCAAAATTAATGGTAGGGAGCCAACGTTAAGAACAGCTTTATGAGCTAACCATGTTTCTTATTCAGGATTGAAAACAAAATGATTGTTTTTGTTTCTTAGATCATAAAACATGTTAAAGTGCCTTTTAAATGAAAAATGTTATAATCTCAGTGGATAGACCTTGCTAAATGAGGAATAGCAGTGAAAAAATTTTGTCAAAATCTTTTGTGGTTCTTGAGATATTAACAATTAATGTTTTAAACTGATGACATCACAAGCATGACAGTCAAATTTGCATTTTTTTAAATCTACCCAATCTATAACCTTTGGAGAAATTAAAACCAAACTTGGTCTGATGATGTATCTCGAGGTTTTCTTCAGAATAGTTACTAATTTTCGTTGTCATGGCAACAAACTGGGTTCCAGGCTCCAAGTGAGAATTTTTTGGATTATATCGGTTTTTCCGTCAAACCAGAAGTTGTGCAACAATTTATAACATCATTTCTGTTCTTTTTATTTCGTGTAAAAGAAAAAACAAAGATATGGTTAAATTGCCTCGGTGAAAGTTTTTCGAATAGCTGAAAATTTCTTTTATAAGGAATGGGGTCTGGAACCGAATTTGTTGCCATGACGATGCAAAATTATTACTATTCTGAAGAAAACCTCGAGATACATCATCAGTCCAAAGATTATGGACTGGCAGCAGATTTTAAAAAAATACAAATTTGCCTGTCACACTTGTGACGTCATCAGTTTAAAACCTTAAAAGGTTAATATCTCAAAAACCATAAAAGATTTTGACAATTTTTTCACTGCTATTACTCATTTAGCAAGGTCTACCCACTGACATAATAAAAATTTTCATTTCATAGGCATTTAAAGTTAATGCCATCTTTTGAATAAGCGATTGTAAAATTTTATTTAGAACTATATGTACATTTTGTCAATATATAGCCCAATATAAAAGTTAGTTCATTCCACTAAAAAGGGGCCATGGCCTGACCAGCCCCTCCCCTAAATCCGCGTCTGGTTTAGTCGAAAACCAAGCAAGTAGGCATAAATCTTGCCACCTGAAATCTAGTACTTCTAAAGGCAGATTTACACAGTGCAACCTTTGCCTACTACTGTTGCATGCAACTCACTTACAGTACGCCATAAAAACAACATGGATTGCTTTGTGTTAATCATGCCTAAAACTATTATATAGAGTTAGAAAAAAAATTGTAGAATGTTCAAACATGTTTTAAAGTTGTATGCAATTTTGGTGCTTTGGCAACAAAGTTATTTGAGGGGTGAGGCCTGTGGTATATTTTTTTGTTTCAATTTCTGACCAACCTCGAAAATTGTTGTGTCCATGCTAGTATACCTTTGGTAGCTCAGTTCCTGGTCTTCAAGTCTTAGCTATTATAAAACCCTCATCAGTATCTGTTCTTCCCTTCAACCATACCTTTACCCACACAGATTTACAATGTCCACATTTTTTTTCATTGCAAAACAGCTGCTATAATAGATATTTTGCCGGGTGTCCGCTATTTCCTGAGCTGCACACGATTTTTTGTGTTGCAAGGCCAAAAGTTGCACGCATGTAAATGGTGGCTAAAATATACTGCGAGCAAATTGAATGCAACAGCTGTAGGCAAAAGGGTAAATGGGCCTTAAGCTAGATAAAATGAAAACCCGTTACAATAAACGAGAAAATCGTTTCTTGGAAAAAGCAAACAGTCATCATGGAATACATGGGATATTTATCTAGAAAGTGACAATGGCATTTGAAGCTTTGGCTAGAAAATCATTTCAGAAGCTCACTCTTGTGTCTGATATCTCTCTGTAATTTGAGCGGTTCATTGTACTTATGTATCATAAACTCAGAGTCCTTTACAGACTGGAAATGAAGTGAGTATGAAGCTCTTTTGTACATCGGTGAAGGCGATTGAAAGGTTGCCCCCAACCCAATTGAACAAGTATAAACAATACCAGAATAATAAAAGATAGATTATAAACCCTAGAATGCCAAGTATAAACCAAAACAATATAAACCCTAAAATGCCAAAAGAGATATGATACTCATACACTAATAGTCACGAGAGAAGATTTTTGTGCAGGCCAGATAGCATGCTTTCCTTAATTCAGTATGTATACCGAGAGCTATTTATTAGGCCTAGATCTCCCCTTGCCTGAAGAGTTTGGCTGGACTAAAATCGAAGAATCTTGGAAGCCAAGATGGATGCTTTTACCAGAGGTTTCAAGAGCCTTAAATTTCTTTTTAAAAAAACTTGCAAATTATTACTTAAGACAAAGTGTAGAGCAAGTTTGTTTGTTTGACTTGGTAACCAGGCCTTTCAAATATAAGCTACTTTTAAATTGTTGCTGTAAAAGGCCAAGGAGAAAGAGCTGTGATGGGCACCTAGGCTAAATTCATTAAGTATCTACTAAAGAAATTGTGTGCCAAGTTTGGTGCTTTCGTCACACTTGTAACGATCCAGCCATTTTTGTGTGCTAAGCCACTTGACTAAAAGGTGCTACCTGTATATCCTTTTCTTGTTTTGTGCTATCCACTTCATAGTTAGACTAATAACTCTACATCTTATTTACTGTTTCACAAGTGACCAAATACTCAACCCAAGACAGGACTATAGAGGAAAACACAGAATTATCAAATGTTCAACCAGTGTTCTGATTGGCTCACTCAACCTTGGTTATCAGCTTATACACCAAATTGACCATATTTGGAAACTGTCTGTGCAATGTTGCAAAGCTGAAATACAGTTCAGAATACATTTTAACTGTTATTTTCAAGTATCGATAGGTTTGGAAAACTCAAGAAACATAATCAGTTATTCCATTCCTGCTTGTTGGAGAGGATTTACAACCAAGTTGGCCCTATATGCCTCTTTGGCTATTTAAAATCTCATATCCAACACGCACTTTTGGAATAATTGTTAAATAACTATACTAATGTTACCTATAGTTCATATGAGGCCATGAAGAAAAGGATTCCCTTCTAGCTGACTCTAGAAACATCAGTTGCTTGTAAACTGGATTGTCTTTTTTCTCTGCAATCGAAGTCCCTGTTATGGCCATAAGTCTAGCTAACATGGCAGACACAACAGGTAGAGCACTGCTGTTCTTGTGAGTCTTGTGGAGTGATGTAACCATACTGTCAAACAAACTGTGAAGAGCACCAGCTTCCAACCTTAAACTGCATGTGCGCCACTGCAAGCAAAAACTGTTTTTAGTTTCGTTCCCTACTAATCCCAAACTTAAAATGGCATTGATCATCATCATCATCATTATCATCATCACCATCATTGAATCATCATCATCACCATCTAGCTAAATCCTTTTGGCCTAAAAGCCCAGCAGTCCTGAAGTTTTTGTTTGGTTAAAGCATTTTTAATCTCCAACTCCCCCTTAGATACTAATCAACAAAATTTTCTATTTACCAGTACTATTTATCTGAGCATATGTAGCTCTGAGAAAGACTTAATTAAAGTTGTATCTTGTTCATGATTATTTATTTATGCAACATGTACAAAAATAATGACTAAAAAAAACAAGTAACATTTGATACAGGGCTCCTGTAGCTCAGAACTTATCAAACTTAAGACCTTTTTAAGAATTTTTAAATATGCCAAAAACATTAATTAACGTTTATCCTTCTAAATTTTTCAAAATCAAAGTTGTAAATATTCAACAAAAATGGAAACTTCAAAATTTGTTGAAGCGTTGGACATTTTCAGAATCTACTTGTATAGACAAAGAAAATGAATCATCACTTTGTAGGTTTTCAAGCAGTGGTTTTAAAATTAGAATATTTCAAATTTATTTCATGTTCAGTGATCTAGCTAGCTTTGAAAAATGAGAGGGCATTCTAATTTGCATATAATTAGTATTCATGAGACATGATGCCATAAGTAAAATAGTTTACTTCTCAGTTTACAATGTTTACAGAAACCAAGCATTGCTAAAGTTAACAAAATTTTAATTATTTAAGTAAAGTCTTAATGAAACATGAACGATTTTGAATGGAGCAAGTTGCTTCGGCAGACTTTGTTTGTTTGCTTTTTCCTTTCTCCTGTCTTTTATTCTTTGTTGATATTCTGTTTCTTAGTTCAGTGTTAGTTTTATTCATCTCTGAGAAAGCTCTTTCAGTAACAGCAGTAGAAATGGGAGTGTAACAACAAGCACCAGCAGTTTACCGATCTGGGAGAAGGACTCTCGTGGCGCTGTTCCGTTCTTATCTTAAATGACTTGAACAAGCTCATTGAAATTGGCTTCTTTAAAAGTAGACTGCAGTAGCTCTCTGAGAAGAGGCTGTATCCACTCACTAAGGAGATTCTCACTGTTGTAATCAAAATGGTTTGCCAAAACCTTAATCTCTTGTTCTCCATAGAAGATATAACCACTTTGCAAAATTGCAAAGTCAAGATAAGGTTGTTGTTTGATCAACTGAGTGTTACAAGCAAAGTGAGTCATCAGGTATCTGTTGTGTTATTGGCTGTCTTGAAAGAGACATTTGTGAACAAAGCAAACAACCACTGAGAGCATTTTGTTCTTCCAAGCGTTTCAAAATATTGAAATTGAGACAAATTTCTACTCCTAGAAGTTTCTTTTTAAGTTTCCTTCTCACTGGAGTTTAAAGATGATAAACTTCATCACTTGAAAAATGGCAAGATGAAAGCAGAAAACAGCTGGGCATTGAGAAAAATGACAGGGCACTGGAAAAAACGACAGGGCAGAGCACCCTGTCAATTTGTGCTAGTTAGAATGCTGATGTTGATCCTGTTTTTAGCAGGAAAAAGGGTTAAATTGAAGACCTATTCGATGAGGTCAGATGGCTTGAAAACTGTACCTAGGCAGACAGGAATAAACAAACAAGATGTGTCAATCGGCAGATTGAGTAGCATAAGACTCAGTGAATATTCCAAGAACAATTAGACAGAAAAGTGACTGCTACTGTGCTAATCATTTTCATTTTTTCAAATTATTATTTTAATGCCTTTTAAGGCCTTAGGGAGCAATTTTACAAAATTTAAGACCTTCTTAAAGCCTTAAATTTGCAGACTCACAATATACACTTAATGTATAGTTCCCAGGGAAACGGTTAGTTTTGTTTTCCCCGAGAGTCCTGATGTTTCCCCGAGACAAAAACTTGTTTCCAAAGGGACTATAGTATACATTAAGTGCTTTGTTATATATTATTTAGACTCTCCCTTTTATCGAGGCTTTTTTCAGTGATGTGTTTGGTGTGCGGGTAACAAATGCGCAATTGCATCCTGGTCATGATACATTTGAATTTGATCTGGGGCATGTGACCAAGAGTCAACCAATCGGTGCTCATTTTGTTCAGTGAAAGTCTAAGTATACAACAATGATTTTTATTGCCCTGCAGGACCCCTGTAATAATAAAAGGTTCATCCATTCAGTATGATTAAGTTCTATAAATGGTCAATCTGTACTTTAAGCTTTTAGCTAACAATAAACCAATTATAATGTAATGATTATCATCAATAACATTTAACTTATATTGCTAACATTTGTTATGTTCACTACAATTACAAAAAATCACATCTGTTCAAATTCTAAACACAAACAAGATGGCTCTTCTAAATTATATTATATTTTAGGTAAAAATCAGTTATAGTCAACCTACCTGGAAACTGCACTTATTCTAATAAGATGCCAATGAAACTGTCAACATCAAGAATAAACACTAATGTGGGATGGTTCTCTCTCCAAATTCTTACACAAAATAGTCTGTTATACTCAAAGAGAAGAGTATACCAAACAATACCCAACCTTGAATTCTGGCTCGAAATCTGTTTTGATTATCATTTTAAGCCAGCCACTGAAAGGTGAATCCCTCATTTCCTTTAAGAGTTACCCAATATTTTATATTGTAGTATCTATTTTAGATGAAGGTATACAGAAACCCTACTACTCATTTTGCTCTTCCCGAAATCATGATTCAGTAAGTGTTCATCAGTCATCAAGATGATTGCAACTTGACAGAAAAGTCAATCTGATGTGTTAGCTGGACTTTGGTGCTAAATTACCTTTGCTGACTTGTGGTTGCTTTCAACATTTTCACTATCCTCTTTGTTTAACATTTCCTTCAGTTGGGATTGTACCGACTCCATGGCTTCCAGTGCAGGTGAAATTGTAACTGGCAAACAAAGCCCAATACCATTGAGCAGGTGCTTGGCCTGTGAATGAGAAATTACCAGCTTTTTATAGTAATACACCACAATTACTAAAAAAGTTGAGAGGATTTATGCTCCAAAGATTTGCAGTACATTCATTTAGTCATTTTATTATTTACTGATAAAAAAGACTCTTGAATGGAGATCAGCGACTGGGACCAATGGCTTAATATTCTCATCTGCTGACAAGGTGGCAAGAGAAGGCCATCAAATGGTCAACCCTCAACATGGCTGAGGATTGAACCTGGTGCCTTACGCTTTGCAGTTACAGTTCCCAAAATTACACAAAAGTAAAGTGTGTTTAATAGTTTTACTTTCAGAATAAAAAGTGTTGAAATTCTGTCTGTTTCTTAACTGAGGAAAATCTTTGATTTTCGTATTGAACACCATTTTTATCAATATAAAATATTGTATAAAATTTGAGCAAGTTAGCAATGGTGTCATCCTTATTGCCAGATGTTTTTTAAGCTGAAACTGATTGCAATGTTGTTTCTTTTTTAATACTTTCAGTCTCTGTCAGTGATGTTGTAGTTATTTTTACCAATTCTAAAATTTAAAAAAGCAAATAACCCTTATCCCAAATGTGATCTACTATACATGTACAATTTGGTCCCTGGGATTCACACCAATCCCGATCATTTCGGGATTTGGGATCTCAGGATTCATGCAGGAATAGGGATTCGGGATCAAACAAAGAAGTCCCAATGATTCGGGCCAGTGAACTTTAATAAGAATGAGTTTTGATGGATAGTTATAAACCAAAGACGTTCCATTCTCACAGACTTCATGCAAGTAGTGTCAAAAGTTGTAATGTTCAAATAGATCAAATTTCAAAACAACTCATGTGATCAATCACCTAATTCTATGGTTATTCCATATTTGCATTTAAGATAAAGCTTTAAACTAGCACATTGCAATTCATGAACTGATTTTTGGAACTTGTAAATCAAAAATTATACTTTTGCGAATTTTAGGACAAAAAACACAGCAAATAGCATGTAAAAAGATAATCAAAATCTCTGCTGAAGTTGTAGTGGCACTATAATGGTTTTCCTTGACCTGTGATCGTGAAAGTTGTAAACAACTCCATAATAGGGATTGACCAAGTTGCACCACTGCACCAGGCAAAGAATTGGCCTTTAACACTTTTAAAGGCTTTTAAAAAGCCTTTAACACTTTCCCAAACCATTTTAACAGTTACTGAACGGGTCCTGAACGCTTTAACGGGTACACCGTTTTTGTCCATTTTCCCGTGTGATGCCACATATATCATCTTCCAAGAAACTTTGTCTTAGAATTTGGGGCTTTCTCAGAAGTTTACAAATTTTGAAAACTGACTAAATATTCATCTTGTTATTGAGCTTCAAAGATATTGAAAATGCCATGCCCTTCGACAATGACCAGGTGCAAGAAGGCATGGTACTAGTTGATTTGATGACATATTAGGGGGAACCAACATGTGATCTTTGAGGGACATTTGGAGCAAAATGCTGAAGAGATGTGTTGTTTTGAACTGTAGCAACGTTGTTGATAAGTCAAAAAAGTATTACAGCCCGTGTTATTCCACTCTATGGCGATGAAAGGCCCGCTGTGATGGTTATACGTAAACAGTGGTTAGACTTTGTAAGAAAAATTAGGGGAGACACGAACATTCAGTGATTTATTCGCACTAGACAACTACACATGGAGGTTTGACTACAACGGCCAAGTGGAAAGGTCCCGTCTGATAAGGGACGAAGTTGGTGTTTTCCCTGCCCCACAGTTGATGGACTAGAAAAGAGAACAGAAGGACGGAAAGAGAGGCTAACCGAAAGTGCAAAAGCGAAGGGTTTGTATAGAAATTTTACAGCCGAGTTCATGTGTTGTTTACATTCATTCGCACCAACGTTAGCATAAATTTTTCACTCTCTTCTCTAAAGGCCCTTTTATCGTTAATTAAGATTTTGTGAGATTTACTTTATCTGACTGAAATAATTGAAAAACTGGTCTCAAGGCAGCTACCAAAGATCAACACCATGAAGAAACCATCAACTTCACACCAGAATCGAACCATCGGTTAGCGATTATTATTTCATTAACACCTATGTCTTCTTTTCATTTCGTTTTCATTTTTTGTATTCATTGACCGGAGTCCGAGATTGCAATATATTTAGTTAATAGCTATCTACGCAAGGTTCACAGAATGAAAGATCTGAGCTATCTCAGTTAAACGAAAAGACAGGTAATAAGGAAAACTGATGCTATTTGTCTATATGGCCGGCAGCTGAGCAGGGAATTGAAAACACTAAATTGCTGGCAGTCTATTCTTTTTTCAATAATTCAAGAAATGTACGAGTGTTGATCAGTTGAAAGTTCCTAATAGTTATCAAGAATAACTAAGAGCTTTTATTGACTACAATATGATTTCCTTTCAACCTTTTATCTTTCCTTGGTATAGATTGGTGATGGCTTGTTTGATGACACTTAGAAAATTCATGGCTAACTGCCGGCAGTTGATAAATGTTTTCCCCATTACTCAAGAAATCAACAACACATTCAAATTGAAAGTTTCTATAGTTATTACAAACAGCCAAGTCCATTTGCTGACTACAACATGATTTAATTTCAACATGTGCTTTTTCTTTTGTATACCATAGAGATACAAGCTGCATTCGTGTCTGCCTGTCAAGTAAATGAAAACACTGCATGGCCAGCAGTCTGATCATTAGGTCTTCAACACAAAATAAAGGATATTTTTAGAAACTTAACTGTCCAGCTTTGGAAGGAAAATAGTGAGCGATAGTAACGAGTGCTTTCATTTACAATCATACGAGATTTAGTCTGCCTTCTACTTCGACTGGCCTTTAGTTTTCCTTGGGTTCCCCCTATTTTGTCATCAGTCATTTTTTGACAACTTTGAAGCTCAATAACAGGTCGAATATTTAGTTGATTTTCAAAATTTTTTTTGTAAACTTCTGAGAATGCCCCAAATTCTAAGAAGGCAAAGTTTCTTGAAAGATGGTATATACACTTCAAGAAATAATTCTTGCTTCTCAGTACAAGATCGCAAGATTTGGTTGCTCGTTTGGAAAAATAAGTAAGTATTAAAAAGATCAAGCTTCTTTGAACAACAAAAACTAATCTCATTAAAATAAGCTTTGACACGATCAAAGCAGTGCTGGTGAGATAAACTTTTCTTGACAGAATTAAATCCTTTTGATAGTATTAGCATTCTTTGTACAAAAGTGATAACTAATATGCAAAAACCCCAAAATGGTTTCAGGACTCTATTGTTTGTCCCAACATACCAAATACTGAAATGATCAGGATTTGGTATGAATCCCACTGACCATACTGTAGACGGTAGGAAGTTCTGCCTTAGTAGATTTAAAATATTTTTGTTCCTTTAAGAAACTTCTTTCAAAGTCATGTCTTCTTGGCTATTAGGTTACCTGTGTTCTTCCTTCTTAAAGGGAAAAGTTTTTTTTTTAATAAAATGTTAATAAGATCCAATCGAGTTTACCATTTGAAAATCATTAGTGAGTGAAAAAAGCTCAATGGATTGACTCAAGGTGAGTTATTTTTCCCTTTGCATCAGGGGTCATCGACACCAAACTGTAAAAATCAAATTGCAAAGGCTAAAGTCTAGATTAGGTGAGCAGTTTTATGGAGTAGGTAAGCCCTGGCTGTTTTGCTCTTCTCAGATAAATTGTGTGTGAGCAACAGCAAATGAAAGTGACTGCTTGTCTTAAATGACAAGATCTAACAAATTTGAATTACAATTGTTGCAGCTGAAGGAAATTCTCACCATACCTTTGTATTTTGAAATGTTTTTTTTTCCAAGTCATTGTTTAAATTTGTTATGAACTATTAAAAGCATTATACCCAAACAACCTTGAGAGCTTAATCAAATGGACTGACACCCTTTCACTCTTACATGGTAATAGAGACTGATCTAACTGCTGCTTTTGTAAAAATAAAAATAAATTTCACTTCACCATCATTAATTTTGAATATTGACAATTTAAGTAAGGCATTTTATTCCACACACAGGATTAGACAACAGTTTGTTAGAATCTTTGAGGAGTTCATTGGTTTCATTTTATTTCTATACGGAAAATAGAAACAAGACAAAACCAATGTTTGTATAAAATTCTTTTTTGAGTCCTCATAACTTGTTAGAGAGCTGCTACGAGAAACTCGTCTTCTAAATATAATACAGCAAATACAGTAAACAAAAACAATATTAGAAGCTCACATCTGAACAGGTGAGTTCAAGAGTCACATTTGTGTCACCGACTTCTGATCCTGAACTCTGCAGTATGGTTTCGAGAAGAAACACACCATTGAGGTCTCTCCGTACACCCACTGTCCTGCCATCTGTAACGAACAACTTCTCCACACCAGGACAGAACTTACACGTAATGTGAGGAACATCCTTGTCGTATGTTCCTACACGGACAACAGGAGTAAGTCAGTGTTTGATATTTCGATTCTACAAATGTTTGTTTTGAGTTAAAAATCATACTGTAAATTGAACCTATTCCCAAAGGTATTCAAGTCGTTTCTTATTAGACTTAACTCCTGAGATTTCCAAGTAATATTTTTTGATCAATTTAATAATGGACAGTGTGCTTAGACCCTCTGGACACTAATACCAAAAATTTAAACACCAGAATTTTTCTAAATTATCTACTCCGCACACAAACATTTAGAATGGCTAAAGCTGGGGTATATTTTCCCAAGCCTTCGGCATAAAATCTTGAAACTGGATTGCTTGATGTTTCGTGACGTCACTAAAAAAACGAACAAACTGAAACCACAGTAATTCCGTCTCTGAAGTATACTTGTCTAGCAGATTAACTAGACGAAAACTTACCGGCGAGGGATGTCCGCTTTAAAATTGCGCCGGAACTAACGTCCAAAACTTCAACAGAACCATTTCGAAGGGTACATATAAAACAGTTTGACGTGGCTGAGTAAGTCACGGAAGTTGGGGAACCTCCAAATTCAAGACAGCCTTCTTCCTGCAAGTACCACTCCTCTGCTGCCGCCATTTCTCGGTCATGGCGAAAGAGTTTACGGAAGAAGCCCCAGGTCCCACGGTAAGTATAGTTGCAGAAACCTAAGTCCAAAATAACAAGACGCGCCGGCATTGTTTGTTTTCAGCGGGCTTATTTGGCGCCGAAAAAAGCACTGCAGATACAAAACATAATCCTATTGGCTAGTGGTGGAGTGAAAAAGCTCGTTATTGTTTGAACAAACCAATCAACAGTCGTGTAAAGAAAAAAGAAAAGTTCTGGCAACTGAAAAAGAACATCGAGACGCTTTCGATCAAGCGCGTTTGTTGTATCATAGTTAGAATTGTATGTAGTTTGAGAAGAATTCTTCTCAGATAAGTAAATGGTTCGCCCAGACAAGGGAACACCTAGTCATGGGGCCGGAATTGGGGGAAGAAGGAAGAAAGCAAGTTCTCCCAGGCGATTAAGCAAAGAATCTACACCAGCGAACAGCCGGCGAAAAAGTAAGTAAATAGTAAACACCATTAAAAACACCATGTACATGTTATAATCGGGTACAAATGTTATTAAGAAATTGGTTGCATATCTTTATTCTTTAAAAGGATTTTTAATAATTACCTAAGTGGTATATGAAATACGAACCACGTATCTCTCAACACCCTTGTTTTAATCAGTTTATCAAGTTGTTGATTTAAAACTATTTTGAAGAACAAATAGAACAAGAAGTATAACAGAAGAGAACAAGAAATTTGTTTAAAGTCGGTGCTGCGATTTTTGAGGTTTTGATTATTAATGAATTTTTTTAAAAAGTGAAAGCTTTGGTATTAAAGATTAAAAGCATTTTGATCAGCAGAACTGTTTTCGTTTAAACTTTAAGTGCCTTAGTAACCTCATGAGAAAGTATATAATTTTTTATACTATTGCCCTATTGAACAAAATGACAGGCCCGTCGGAAACGGGGGAGGGGCGGCAGCCATCAGTTTCAATGTTAATAATTTTGGCTTTACTGAACACTGACTGTGATTCTATGCTTTTCTCACAGCTACCCCACCCCCCATAACAATTTCGTTCGATATTCTATTACTGAGGGGTTTAGGGGTAGGCTTTGACCATATTTGTGCCAGCATTGGCTTTTTCATAATTGGAGCAAGAAAGCATAATTTGCCAGTGCATGATTAGGATAGATGAAACAGTTTTCCATAGTTTTAATAGTTGTGGAGAACTCGGTGCTGCCAGTATGAACTTCAGTGGGAGTACCTGTTCAGAGAGCAAGACTTTTGTGCTTATGTTATCCCTTTTATTGAAATATACATACAGTAGTTGTTATATGCGTATGTTGAGAAAAAGACAAATAAACTACACATTCATCCCTACAAGCCTGTTTCGTGGTTGCCCACTCATCAGGGGATTTAATTTACAGTAGTTGTTATGTACAAACCTAAACCAAATAAGTGTGACATCTTTAATTGTCAAGATCAAGTGAATTCTGCAGCACTTGATTGATGATTTCCAGTTGTAGTTCTCCTCCCCTTAATGTTGCTGCTAGATTTAATATTAGGATCATATCACTAAAGCTTTTTTGTTGAGATAGTTTAATTGATTTTTCAGGAAGATATAGACCAGGTACTAGAGCTCTGAGGGAGATCAGACATTATCAGAAAACAACTAACTTGTTACTTCGAAGGGCCCCCTTCATGAGGCTGGTAAGTGCATGGGGGAAGTTCATATTTTTCACCTCAGAAGTTGTTTGGTAACATAAGCAGAGTAGACAGGTGTTGAATAATTTCATCTAAACAAAAAAAAGCTGGTCATTGCTTTGCATCTGTTACAATTTAAGTTAATCCATTTACTCTTATGAGTTGTTGGTTTTTGTAGCTAAGGAAAGACTTAACCTTGGCTAACTGTGCTTCCTCTTGTAGAACGGCTTTCCCTTATGGTTCGCCAACTCCCTCTTACATTGCTTCAGAACTAGTTCCTTAAACACAGGGCCCGCATCTGATCGAACCCAGGAGGATCCCCCTAGTTAGAGAATCTGGATAAATATGCCTTTTATTGGTCATAAGGAGGAACAACTTACCAAAGGTTTAATTTGGAAGCTCTGCCATTGTCTCAACAACTCTATCACTGTTCAAGTCTATACCAGCACTAAAGATAGAACAAGGTTGTTAAGTAGATCTAAAGTTGTTTATCAACTTGTCCGTGTTGCCATGCCTGTTGGTAAAACAGACCCTATGCTTTTTGAATACAAAAAAGAACACGCAATGAACAAAGATAGTGCCATTTTCTTTCATCTCGGTGACTGCGCTAATTACCAACACCTTCTCTGTTTAAACTTCCAATTGCAGGTCATGGCAACACTAATCATGTAAATACCAAGCAATTCTATCTCAACACAGTCAGGGATAACACTTTTGTCATTGACTTGGACCCTAATTGGAATCTGCTTTTGTTCAAAGAAGCTTTTTATATAAAAATCAAACAAGCCTCACTCAACAAAGACCTTAAAGCTAGCTGTGAGCTACTGTTATTCAAGTTTGTTCATGTATTTAAACTCCACGCTCTTTTATGGTTTTGTCATTGGTCTGAAGATGGTTTGAATAATAAACCGAAATATTGCCTACAGCTTTTAGTGAATATCACTATGCAATCTATCTTCTGATTATCATTCCTACTATACTTATGCAAACTGTCAGTGAACCCTGGATTTTGGATAATAAATGGTACCAAATTGACTTTTTTTTCACTGAGACTACTTTGCATCCATTCGAATGCACTGGTGTTAAAATTTTGCATCCAAATCGGAAATATTGTGTCCCAGGACACAATGATGTGCCCTATATCTATCAATGCAAGACAGCTAAAAGGTAAGCTTAAATAGAAATATAATTCTTTTTTTTGCCCTTGACTGAGGCAATACTGTTATCATCCCTTGCTGTGTGTATTTGTGTTAAATATAACTGGACCAACAGAAGCGATCCAAAACTTCTGGCTTGTTTTATTGCTGTAGCTACATGTATTTTTACAAAATGAACCATCTACTACAATATTTTAGTAAAGTTTACTTATCTTTTGAGTACCCCCAGAGGGTTGCATCCAAGCAAATTAGTTTATGATAATAAAACATTTCAGTTTGCAAGCTTTATAAAATTTTTGTAAAATTACCAGGAGAAATAATTTATAAGAAAAGGTTCTTTGATTATATTTATCACCAAAGGCAAATTGAATGTTTTTTTGAAGATCAATAGAATTGTTACAAAATGTCCATACCATGGATGATCTGAAGTTTATTTTTTAGGTGAGAGAAATTGCTGATAACTTCTACAAAGCCGCAGAGTTAAGATGGCAGGTTCCAGCACTACTTGCACTGCAAGAAGTGAGTAATCATTACTAATAATTAAATATTCCAATACATCCCCCATGAAAATTTACTACCAAAATATTGAGAGCTATGGCTGTTAGTATCCAGTATTTATAGGGATGCTGCATTCACTGTGGATGTTAGTATTTTCTAACCCCTTCTATATTCATCTCCCTCTTTGTGTTACAGCATACCCACAATACAGACACTGCATTCACTGTTGAGATTAGTAATCTTTACCCCTTTCTACACTAATCTCCCTCTTTATAAAAGTAGAGTACCCAGTATATAGACAATGCATTCATTGTAGAGAGTAGTTAATCTTTAGCCATTATAGGCCAACTGAGGACTCATTCAAGTAAAGTCCTTGATACTTTTGAACTACAGTACTGACTGACAAAAATATACTGCATACTTCAACAGTAAAAGATATATTTGAAAACTTGTGGATTATATGTAACTCAATCTCAATGTGGCACACACTCAGAGCTAAAATTTAAAAAACATAAACTATATCATAATGAAATATCACTCTTCCATGTGCAATATGCAGTTTCATAAACCAATCAAAACAATGTTCAAACCAGCATAAATTATCATAATTCTAACACTGACAAATAGGTGTAACATTGTTAATAATATGTAACTATCCAGAAATATTGCACTACAA
This sequence comes from Hydrozoanthus sils, assembly GCA_027575215.2. Taxonomy (NCBI): domain Eukaryota; kingdom Metazoa; phylum Cnidaria; class Anthozoa; order Zoantharia; family Hydrozoanthidae; genus Hydrozoanthus; species Hydrozoanthus sils. Next base: position 25,010 of record JAOBRD020754837.1, read on the forward strand.
GTGCTAAGTATCATTTTTATCCAATATAACATATGAATATAATATGAACTAGTGTTTTTACTTTCAACCTGTTTTTTTTTTACAGGCTGCAGAGGCATTTTTAGTCAGACTGTTTGAAGATGCGTACCATTCAGATACTAGCAAATTTGTAATTGGTGTTTTAGTTCTTTCTCATTATTTTTTTCTTTATATAATTAATGTTTATAAAAGATAGAGATACAAATTCTAGTTTTTGTTTCATTTTATTTCAGTGTCTTAACAACACCATTATCAAGCAAAACTACAACTATATTAACAAGACTAGTAAACTATTTTGTATCAATTGAATTTGTTTAGCATTAAGTAAGTTTTAACAAAAGGTATTGTTATGAAGTAAAACAAGAACTTGTTTCCTATATCTGTCTTTAATAATACTAAGCTTTTTAAAGCAAAAAATTTTCAAGATTGAGAATTACAAATGCTATAAGCTGTAAATTTTGAGACACGTGCTTAATTTAATTATTTGTCTTCCAACAATGAATACCCATACTATTCCTCTTCCAAACTAGCAAAACCATTAACCCCTCCCCTCCTTCATGTTTTGTAAGTTTAGGAGAAGTAGTTCTGTTGGTACTGCAATGATTCTACCACTCAAAAAGGAACCTCTACTGCCCCTGAAAGTGTATAAAAGTTTTCACCTAGTTATTTTAAATTGTTTGATGTTTTTATCACCACACTGTGTAACAGATTGTTACAATTTATTTTGTTATGATCAGTTGGCTCTGCTGTAGAATATCAATCTCTGAACCTGACTCCTTTAAAACTTTCTTTGATTGACATGTGTACACATGTGTTTTGCTCTCACCATTGCAGTTTCTTGCACTCAAAATGGTTTTATAATGATTTAATTGACAGAGAATGCATATTTGTTGTTTTCTTTGTTGCTTAATTTTTCTCTCAACAGAAACTTGTGTGCAATTCATGCAAAGAGAGTTACAGTCATGCCCCGAGATATCCAGCTTGCGAGAAGAATTCGAGGAAGGAAAGATGGCCTTGGGTAACTGGTCACTCTGACTGCTGCCTTCATTTTATTATGTCATTTTTATCCGACATCGATTTGTTAGTACTTACAAATGTCAGTATTTTAAATTACTTTAACTTTTGAAGTAGAACTGAACCTGAATTATCTGGGCCTGGTTGTTCAAAGGCTGGTTAACTTTAACCTTGAGTAAAACTAAAATTCAAGCAATTCTTCTCTAAGGAAAAGTTTAGGGTTTTTATAAAAATCTGTTTAGATTTCCTAAGGAAAATACTTGTGGATTCAAAGGTTTCGGTTCAAACTCTGTCTCTGCAAGGTTAGAAACAATAACTTAGCTTAAAATTAGTGCTAATTGGCCTTGGAACAACTGGGCCCAGGACTTGGAAACAGGCTGTCAAATCATTTTGATAATTGTTTTAATATTTTGATAAACCAAGAATTTTTCTTACTATCTAAGAGTATTGATTAGTTAGCAAGGATTCTACTGGTCCCTTTTAAGCCTCAAAAAGATTTAAATGAAACTTTTAGCAAGGGTTTCCTTTATAAAGGGATAGCTCCTATTTTCATCAAGGAATTTGAATACATAATTAAGCTGCACAGCAAGTTTTTCGTCCTAACACTCCATAGGGACAATCCTTCAGACTGTATATATGCCTTGTCAGCTTACCAGTACTTAAAAAGAGATTGATTTGATACTAAGGACAGAAAACATGAAATCGTCAAATCAGGTGAAGTTTTACAACCATGGCACAAAAACTTCATTTAAAAGACTTCAGGGCTTAATTATCTTTTTCCACGTCAAAACTAAAAATCCTGGTGAAGATTTCCATTTCAATGTTGTAAGCAGACAGATTTATACTTGCTGGACTGCTTTGCACAGTACAGTAGATGATGACTTTATGATGGCTAAATGACAACTGAACCTGTGAAGCTCCTTTTATACAGGAACCTCGTGCTTAGACTTTCAAGACCACCTTGAAAAGATATAAAAAAAGATTAGTTCTTCATCTAAGCAACAACTCATTGTTTGGGTTTATACTATGTAAATAGGAACATACATTTTATTTATTCACATTACTGTCTCTTGTTTTATTGATCTGATTTTGGGTGTCTGATAGTTACATGAAAAGATTTAGAAGAGCACACATCTCAAACATTCAGTTTTGGTCTTAGAATATCTTAAACTTGCTGAGTTGGAACCTGCAGGAATCAAGTGGACACAAAACTTACAGTGATTTCTGTTTAAACCAAACAGATTCGTTAAGTTGAGAATTGGAGTACATTCATTTCTTTGTTTTATCTTCATTATTATCAAAGTAAGCTATAGTTAACTTGAGTCTTCCACTATCTTGAAGTAACTACATTTTCCTTTTGTGTAAATTTCATTATAAACTTACCCATGATAACCAAAAGCTGTAGCACTATATTCCCATGACAAGGTTAAGATAGACCTTTGTGAGTCATGATAACTCAAAGTTTCAAATCTAGGCCTGGAAAATGAACATTTATGAAATACAATGAACAGTTGACATTTTTTTGCCACTAGATTAGAAAAATTAGTTTCTGTCCTTACTCAGAAAGGAGAAGTTTTATTGTCGTACCAATTTCCCATTTGTATTGACACCACATATAATTTCGCTAAGCACTAGAATAAGTCAGAGTTTAAAAACATGCTCATATAGGGCAGTGGTGCACTAACCCAGCTCTAACTAGAGTGACAGCACCAGCACTTAACTTCTCCTGAGAAATCTCAAACCAAAAAAATAAGTTGAAGAAAACCAAGACAAGAATTTTTTAAAATAATGTTCTATATTGGCAGTGTTTGCTTCATTGTGTTGTTACGATACTGAAAATTGTTTTAACAAGAGATGTTTATGAATGTTCTAGTATGCAAGAGTCCTAGTTTATTTTTTATTTTACTCCTTTTTAAAAGCTTGTATAGAGAATTGTTTTTGTAAAATGCTTTTAGAGTTTGGCTTTTTAACAGTGCCTATTTTTGTAAACTAACCTTTTTGTAGCATGACATAGCATGAATAAGAAATAAAAGCTGAAGTAAAAGTGGGATGAGAACTGTCATGTATTGCAATTATATTTCACAGAAGACCCATACTTGAAGTCGTCACTACTTCTGTTGTGAACTTCATTATGTTTTGACATACCTCACACTTGAAACCCATGAAGGGGATTATCCGAGGTTGTTATGTTTCAATTGAAGTGGAGGGAGAGGGATCTGCAAAATTTTACCACGTTTGGACAATAACAAATGACAAGTCCCTATTGTAAGCTGAATTTTTTAGCGTCTAACTTTTTAGCTTAGACTGGATATTTTTAAACCTTTTGAGGATCCAAGTCTCGTCTACATTCGGAGTAGTGCACGATAGCATAAGACACCATGTAACAGTTTGCCAACAAATTGATATCTTCACTAAACATAGTTCAGTGTGTTTGTATGTATTCAAAAATCGTTTTAAAGATTCGGTATGTCAATCGGGTTTTGATGAACATTGCAAGAGTTTTATAATTAACGCGCGTCCTGATTGGCTATGGTTACAGTACGTTTTATAAAACTAAGTTTAATCACGGTATGGCATCACAGCGCAAGAAAAAAAAATATAAAATGTTCTGGGTTATTTTCTATGGCCACTTAAAAATACCCCGATTTGCCATCAGTTAGAGCACTAATTTTTGCCAGCGCGTTGACTTTTTTTTTTATATGAAGAAAAAATATCGGAATTTTTTTCCTTTTGGAAAACAAACAGAGTGACAAGTAATTCAGTTGCCTTTGGCATTTTGTTAAAGTCATAAAGAGTACAGTAAAAATTTACACGAGTAATAGAATCAAAACGTAGAGTGATTGTTTAGTATGTAGATTTATTCCTAAACAGACACGAAAAGTGTTAAACCTAATAAAAGCCCCCTCACTAACTTTTTTGATAATTTTGATGATAAACCGAAATATTTAGTTTTAAGCGGCCTTAACGAGGAATAGAACATCTAGACAATGGTATAAAATAGCTATGACGTAAGTACTTTATATACAAAACTACTTTAATTTCGGACGAAAAACTTTCGGGCATTTTTGCCGGTCAGATTTGGGGCATTTTTGCCGGTAAATTTGGGACAAGCGACGACACTAAATGTACTATAAACTTTTATCAATCAAACTCGACTGGTTTTACGAACAACAACAAAAACGATGCAACTATTTCTTCAGTCTTATTTTTAGTTTTTACTACGAAACGCCACAAGTGAAGGAGGAACTTGTGGACTTCCAAGAATCTGTCATTGTATTAGAAGACGGTGAACCCGCGTTGAAAATCTACTATCAAAATGGGTTCCTGACCACACTAGGCCTCAAAATCTTGTGATATTAAAGTCGGTAATTCAAAATATTTTAAAGCTTTTGGGTAATTTAATGTTTGGAAGTTAAAATTTTTTCGGACCACTAAATTTTCGGACATTTTTTGTGGTCCGAAAATTTAATAGTCTGAATGTTTTCGGGTTATGCTCGTTTTCCCTCAACACTTCATATAGTGTTAATATAGAGATCGAGTAGCCAACAGTGTTTCTCTATTATCACTCAAGGCATTTTCTTCAAAAACGTATAAAGACATTACAAGGCGTTTCATACTGAACTATTTGGAACAAGAAATGTTTGAGCCCAGTCTCAACATTTGTAACATTTGAGGGCAACTTGTTGGTCGTTCTGAGTGTTGAAAAAACCCAAGACACTCAGAAGAGGGGGGTGGGTTACTCCGTATACTGGAGTGGTAGGCATGCAGACCGTCGTGTTTTTTAGGGTTTTTTTTGAGCAAACGTGCGTATTGAATTAGAAGTTAAAAGACAAATGGCCAGTGTCGACGAACGTCCTATTACGCGGGCACGCCTTTATTAAAACTATATATCACGTTCAGTACGACACGGGAAGGCGAGAGGGGGCTTGGTAAAAATGTCATTTTCAATTGGTGTATTTTGGAGTTATTTAATAAATTATAGTATTAATAATAACAAAAGTTTTAGAAGCTCGATGCTCTTACAATGGAGCTTGAAAAAACGGAATGTGGATATATCTTATAAAATATTCAAAAGCGACCTAAGTAAGTAGACTTAATTGAAACCTTTTTGAAAGAGAAAAGTTTTAAGATTAGATCTAAATGATAGAGAGTAATAATTTCTTAAAATAGTAAGGCGGGGGGCGCACGGACAGAGAAAGCCCTATCCCCGTAGGTTACAGATTTAGACACTGTAGAATTTGTATTAATGAAGTAGATTTGCGATGTTGCTATATATAGTGAGGTGCCATGCCGTTAAAAGCCTTGATAGTGGTGAAAAAGATTTTGTGTTCGTTTCTGGAAGAGATCGAGAGCCAGAGGAGTTGATGAAGGGCAGGAGTTACGAGTTCAGATTTTTTGGTTTTGTTTATACTTATATACCAAGAAGTGTTTTTAAGGGTACAAAATTGTTATGCTTTGGAATTTTTAAGGGTATTTGGAAATTTTTCCGACGGTAATCGCTATCCTTTCCATACCCTCCTCCTCCCCCGGGCTCAGAACAACTCCCAATTGTTTCGTAGTTAACATGTCGGCTTTTTAAACTTCACTAACAATAGTGTTATTTTTTAGTTAATTGTAAGTCTACCGTAAAAAACTGGTCCAAAAGTCTAACTTCCAGCTCATTTAACCGCCTCACTTTCGGCTCGGACTACAACCAATCCCAGTCTAGACTACGAGCAGTCCCTATTTTTCCTCTTTAGTTCGACGAAACCGGTGAATCAAGACGGCGGACGCAAGAGAACTGGGACTAGGACAAAAATTTTTGTCCTAGTCC
>JAOBRD020754838.1:0-14007 GCA_027575215.2 Hydrozoanthus sils
CCTTCTTTCTCTTTAGGGACCCTCCTTCAAATCTCAAACCATTCGCGGGAAGACAATTTGGCTGATACACTTTAATTATAAATTGCTTCACTAAGCTTAGCCTTGAAAATTGCTTACTGGGTTTATTCCATTAAGGTGGTTTTTTTTGGAACTTCAAGGACCAAATTAGGTATCTAGTGGAAAGCAAACTCTGACAAACATCAAATTTTACTGTTTGTTTTAAAACAAGTCAGTAATGTGATTTATGAGGCTGTCCGCGTAAGAAACGAACAATGAATTTTTGACACAAAAAAGATTTCCTTTAAATTTACTGTGCGAGACTGTTGATATGTGTGATGAAGTGAAACTGTAATATTTTTCTTAGTGGAGCTTTTTTTTCAGTATTTACGAGCGATTTTTGTGAGTATGGTCACAAACCACAAAAATTGGCTTTTTGAGGGTCAAACTTAGGGTTTGCGACAATCGCTCTAAAAATTTAATTCGCACAAATAAAATAAAACAATCACATTAGTTAAATTGGGCTTTTTGTTTTGGATAAACGTAAAAATTTAGAAATCGGACTGAAAAAATGAAAATTTAAGACATTTTAAAAGAGCTTACAACGCTTACTAACGAACGCGAGTGCTGTTTTTTCGACAAGGATTTTCTCAAAAGTTGAACGTGACCTGAAATCTCGGCACTTATCATTGCTTAGTACTAGTATAGTGTAATGCAAACAAGATAAATTTTTTTGGGAACTCGACATTTTGAGCCACGATGCTTCGACAAACATACACTATATTTGACATTAAAACTGCGGGTTATACGTTAAGCCACTTTCAAGTTTCGCCCGTTATTTCGTTACAATTAAAGAAAACTACTAAATACACATTGCTAATTAGAAAAATATTCGACTTATTTGGAAAAGTCCAAATTAACTAATGTAATCGTTTCAGTTCATTTGTGTGAATGCGCGGTTTTTTAGAGCGACCGCCACAAACCCTAATAAATATATAAACAAACCCTATAAATTTGACTCTCAAAAAGCCAATTTTTGTGGTTTGTTACCATACTCATAAATATCGCTCGTAAATACTGAAAAAAAAGCGCCACTAAGAAAAAATATTGCCCTTTCACTTCATCACACATATCAACAGTCTTGGACTGAGGAAATCAATTTTGTGTCAAAAATTCATTGCTACGTCGTTTCTTAAGCGGACAGCCTCTTAAGTGCTAGCTGGCTAAAAAAAACTGTGGTTCAAAGCTGATATCTGTAAGGATGCAATTATGAATATTGAATTTATTCAAGTAACAAATAAAATAAAAAAGAACAGTAAAATCTAACTTTCAAAATTCATGTTTTTCGATAGCAACATGAATGTGATAAATAAAGCAAGGTGAGACAAAGAGCTGTGTTGTAAAAGACTTTTCAAATTTTCAGAAGTATAATTAAACATTTTTTCGAGATAGATTAAAGCAAAATTTTAGGTTAACCTTTCAGTCTTCCCCCAGACACTATCAGTAAGGGTTAACCCAAAGGAAACATTTTGTTTGATCACTGCAACGTTAATTTACAACTGTACCAAAATGAGAACACTCCTCTAAGGAATATCTAAAATTACAGAAATTTGGAACCACACGCTCAAGGCATGTTAAGAATTTTTTCTGCCAACGAGCAAAATTTGTGCTCACTACTTTAATTTCCTATTTTCCAGAAAGCAACTGAAGCTTGTTCTTCGCTTTGTCTATCAGGCGACGATTTAAAGAACTGCATATATGACGTCGCCGTAACAAATGACACAGGATTTACACGACAGGAAAACTTACAGATAGGTATGACTTGCTTTGAACTTGTGCTAATTGGTTTGGCTTTTTATTCCTACTAATAATTCGGTCCAGGGCCCAGTTGTTCAAACCCAGGGTTAAATTTTTAACCAACGCACGCACGGTCTTGTTTCCAACTTTATGTATCGATCAATTCGAAACTTCAACATCCTCCCACGGCAACCCCCGGGAATTTGAACTTTTGAAATCGCTTTTGGTCGAATTCATGGCCCCTCGGACAAAATCGGTGTTCAAATGCCCGACTATGTGGAAGAATTTGAGTGTAAATGTCCCCGCCCCCGTTGGTTAAAGATCTGTTTTGAAGAGGAAATGGGTCCAAAATGCGGACATAAAGGGAAGTTTACAGGTTATGTTGAGTATTTCATTGCGGATATCAGTGTTGGAATATCCATAGGTACGTTTTATAATTAAAATGTTAGCAAATTTGAAACCTAGAGGCACTTAAATCATCATGGGAAAACAAAAAGATGCAATTTGAAATTTCGTTGTTTATTCAAATGCTCGGCCCTGAGGGGGGGAATGTTGAAGTTTGGAATTGATTGATACATTACAGAGTTTGGTTTGAGCTGCAATTTTGGATTTGACAATTTTTTATTCCGTGGAAAATCTAAACAATGCTTTATAAGAACCGTTAACATTTCATTAGAGATTAAAGTGCTGCTAGATCTTTGGCTTAACCGAGAGTTAAAGTCAATTAGCTTTTTAACTATTCAGCCCAGCACTTTAATTTACAGCTTACCATCGCAATGAACTTTAAAGAAACACCTAATTCAGAATGTGAAATTTTAGAACAAAAAGAAGTAACTTGCATGATTGTGAGTTGACCCTGGTCAGGCCACTGTATTGTGTCCTTTAGCAAGACTCAGGTACTGTGGAGGGGGAGGGGCTAATTTTAGCCCTATCACTTTAATTTTTCTAGGATTTTAAAACTTTGAAATGGGCAGAATATGGCCTTACTACTTGAAACGTCGGTAGTGCGAGCAGCTTCAAAATTTAGTGTAACGATACAATTTATCATAAGTTTGTCTTTTAAAATCTTTATTTGAATGGATTTCACTTTAGAGACAAATGTGATAGCTTTACACGACACTGAGAACTGTCGATACTGCAAGGTATGGTTTTGTTTATGTCACGAACTCGCTTGAAAATCAAACTGACTGCTTAAAATATTCTCACGGAAAAGTACCATACTACCTTGCTCAGTTGTCAAAAGGTCTCTTTGGTGAACATTGTGACTCTTCATTCAGAGAGCCTATTGGTTTAGAATCATCTTGCGTTGCTTGCCTGCTCGATAAACAACTATTATGCGGCCATTAGTTCATTTGGTAATTTAGTCCAAAGATCGAACTATCATTATAGTGTACAGACATAGACAGATTGTCTGGTTGACATATAAATTAAGAGATTATTCAGCAAGTGTAAAAGAGAGTAGACTAGAGAATAGTAGAGAACAGTAGAATGAAAGAGTAAGCAGAGAAAGACGTTGACTCTTAAGTGTGAACCATGTGGCACCACCATTTAGAACGTTCACCATTAAAAATGGTACTTTCCTGGCACCTCTACCAATGCGAGTAATTCCCCATGGGAGCTATTATCTTCGAGGTTCAGTAAAGAGTTGTGGTACGACGAAAGCTCTTGCAAGGGCATCTAGGTTTACTTGACATACTGACTGTACTGAATGGTATAACAAGTGTGAGAACGCCTTTTTAACATTTAACTTGGTTCAGGTAAGATGGCGCGAAAATGCAGGATAAATGACGAACAATACCATAGCGTTTCCTTGTTTTAGCCAGACGTTTTAAAATGGTTTCCACGGTCCCTGGCAAGACATTTTACCCGACTTGTTCCAGTCGACTCAACTGTATAAATGAATACCAGCTTCTGCTAGGGGCTAACCTGCGATGGATTTGTGTCTTGCCAGGGGAAGGCAAAGACTCTCGTAACCGCGTGCTTAACATTATGGAAAAAGGATTTCGCAGTTTCTTGGTAGAGCTAACTCTATTATTTGCTTGGTTGGCAGTACAAAACTAGTTGAAAATTCGGCTAATAAGAAATACTAGTTGAAAATACTGCTAATAAAATTCGAATTGAATTACTAGAAGGATGTCCTGATCCCAAAACGTGTTTAAAAATGTATGCGTGGGTAGTAATTTATTGCTGTTTGATGCAAACTAAATGCTGAATACAATCAACTCTTAGGTTGTGTTGATCAATGCTCTGGAAAAGGACGCTGTGTTAACAAAACTTGCCATTGTATTAATGGTTGGACTGGACCGAACTGCGCCACAGGTAATTCAATTCGATTGGCACTCTTAACATAGTAACATAACAGAGCAAAATTTCATTGGTAATTTGTAATTTCACACGTGAAATTACAAAATTGCCATGGCAACGGTTTCAAAATGGCGACCATGTTCAATGCTTTTAAATCTGCAGCAGAAAGCAAAAAAGCAGAAGGAGTAAAAACCTAAGTTACTACCAAGTCGGACATAATATTTACCTGGCCATTGTCAAAAATAAAATATTGAAGCTTATATTATGACTACAGAAACGGTGACGAGCAGCGACAGCTCGGCAACAATATGAACATTCTTGACGGCAAATAGTAGAGAGCAAACAAGTCGAGTTCTTCTTCAGTCATTTAAAATCCAGTCCAGCTAGTGCCGCACTTAGTAGTGGCTACATTTACAATTCCAATAACTATTATGTGGCTATCAACCAAGGACAGGCTAGCTTTTTTCATTTCCATCGATGTAATGTCAGTGAAAACAATATTAGCAGAAAACAATTATTTGCATCTCAAACTTTCTAAACTTTTCCGTTTTTAGCTTGAGTTTCTTTAGTTTCCTTTTTCAATCCAAAATACTTAAGCGACTATTCAGCTTTTTTGCACTTCTCTCCGGCAAAGTTGAACATTACTGATCTCATTCAAAAGCTGACATTTTAAAAAGTTGAGCGAACTTGCACAGGCGGCTTGGTTAGTTCATTCATTCGTTGAACCAATCGTGCATGGAGTTTTGACGGCTCACCCGATTTTGCAACATTTCTTGGTTAAAAAAGTTTACTTCTCGATCAGTATGAAAACACTTTAAAGAAAAAGTTTAAAGCGTATAGAATATAACTTGCTTCTCATGACCGATTAAATTGAATGAAAGTCATGTGTTTTTCAACCGTATTAAGCCGTAATTTGTCTGCCATAGTATTAAAATGTAATCAAATGTTAACTCGTAAAGTTAGGAAATAATTTCACTTGCGTGTTGTCTAAATTCTAGGGAATTTCCCTCGCCTAAAGGCTCGGAAAATTATCAAAATTTTGACAACACGCGCGTGAAATTATTTCCTAATTTCACTCGTCACCATTCGATTACACATACAAATCACTCTATACCTAATCTAAAGAATCTCAACCCCTTCTTCCTCTTCCCCCCTGCCCTGTTTCTAAATTATCCTCAACTTACGGACTTACGAAATTCCAATTCGTTTAAAATATAACGAAGTACTATTAAACGCCTCGACGTAACTTAAGAATTCCTTGTCTTAACAAAAGGCAAATGTGATCACAACTGTTCTTCTGAACATGGAGCCTGTGTTGACGGTTTCTGCCAATGTGCTGTAGGATGGGAAGGAAGAACATGCAATGTTAAAGATATCATTTAGTTTTCATTAAATGGAACCAAGAATCAATTTTTGTGCTAATAGTTATTGTAGATTAGGAAAATTCTTCATAAAACTTTGTACTATGCTACTTCTAAATTGTGAAGGGGTTAGAGAGGGTACAAAGATCATCTTATTCAATCTACTAAGGTCCAAGGTTGTAGATTTGTTTATAAATTTCATTGCTTCTTCGATCGATTTTGCAGCCAGATAACAAACATTTTGGTTTAATGATACATAAGTTCACTGTTAAAAATTGCTCAACCTTCCATGTACTAAATAACGGCATTTTCATTCAAGTTTTTGCATTTTTAGAATCTAATTTTCAAAAGTAGAATCACAATTTTAGTGTTCTAAGATCGACGGGAATCAAAGATCGAGAAATTAATTTTTCTCCTCTCATAGAATTGTCAAAACTGAGGAAACAGCAACATTACTCGTATTCAACAAAAATATGCGAAACACTACCAATGGTAGTTTTCAATGCCTATAGTTAATGTTTTGTAAGGAGCCTAGGGAGGCAGGGAGGGATCCGGGAGGTAAAGATGTAAAAAAAACCAGAATGTTCGTTAAATGTTCATGTGCTGGTCTGGCCCATGGGTTAATGTCTGCTTTTAGTTTAAGTCAAAGTTGCTTATTGCCATTTTTGATTCCACGGTCGTCTAGAATGTAAATTAAAAAAGATCAAATGACATTGTGCTTGTTTACAATTTATTGCCTTTTTACGTAGGATTATGTACCGTTTTTACCGAGTCTTTTGTGGATCATTACGTTAGTTTGTTCAAAATAAATACCGTAGGAACAACACGTAACTCCACGGTTATTCTCTTTTGGTAGCAACCTGCAGCAAGGTCAACAACTGTACAAGTGAAAAGCATGGAACATGTAAGGCAACTGATGTCTGTCAGTGCAACGATGGATTCACAGGTAATTTTTATGCGTCGGAAGCACCTGCAGCTTACTTTGCCGACTTTATTGCTACCAATGATACCTCAGTGTTACCTACCTTCTACACGCCTCATGGCGCACAAGGCCTCCACAGAATGCTTCCGTTTCTCTGTTGGCTGCAGTAGCTCCTGCTTCTTCCCATGACCGCTAACCTGCTTCTTTCCTTTCTCTATAAATATAAGATAACCAAGCAAGCTATCTTAGAGGTAAAACGCAGTTTGGTGGATAATATTCGACAATTATACAACACCAATTTAAAACTATGTCATTGATCTTTTAATTACTCTACTATTGTTTATTTCCAAGATCAGTACGCACCATTATTCTACTGCAAGGTATCTGTATTAAGCTGTTTATTAGATCAGTAGTCATCATACAGCTTTCTGATGATAGCAGTAGATGCTGCTGAAACATGTCAAAAATACGCCGTAAAGAATGTCGTGATTGCTTTAAGAATTTTTTTGACACACAATTATTATTGGGAAACCTATGATTTTTACTTCTTAGCACATATTTCTACTCTAACTCTATAGGTCCGGACTGTAGTGTTATCCCTACGTGTTACCGAGTGGCAAATTGCTCCCAGCATGGTGTTTGTGTTCAGTACGATGTGTGTAAATGCAAAAAGGGCTGGAAAGGAAAAAGCTGCTCTCAGTATTCTTGCTATAACCTCGATTACTGTTCAGGTTTGTACCCCTGGCAGTCTCTTCCATACTTACGTTAACTATTATAACGTCGAGGTTGAATGCAAAATGTGGCAATGCTCGAAATCGATCTCAGGATACATTTGGCAAACTTTTGATCCAGTTCGTTCATAATGGCTTGATAACAAATTAACCATAGTTGTATAATGTTTAGCTATAAACAGATGTTGTTAGGATAAACCATATTTGCACTTTTAGCCTTCTAGTAGTTCAATTAAATTTCGCTAATTTGTATAACTTTTGAAATAGGTCTAGTAAATCCTGCGAACAAAATCACGTTATTTCAAAAAAACTTGTTTCTTAATAGGACATGGAACTTGTATAAAATTCAACAAATGCACGTGCAAACCTGGTTGGACTGGAATGAGTTGTGCAACACCGGACTGCCCGGCTGTTAACCAATGTTCTGGAAATGGGATTTGTGTAGATGCTAACACATGCAAATGTTACGGTGGATACCTGGGAGACAACTGCAGTCTTGTCACTGATTGTCTGGCATTAGCTAATTGTAGCAATCACGGAGTATGTGTTAGAACCAATCAAAAGGAAAACGCTACTTGCAGGTACTCACCCTTTTTTCACTGAAGAAATAACTTTCATTGTTATGTCTGCCACGTGGTAATTAAAGACAAAAAAAGAAGATAATTTTTGTCGTGTTCTACTGAGACCAACCATTTCAACCTTAACTGGTTTTGGTTAGTTTTGTGAAATTTCCAATAGAACAAATTTCCAACCTTTTTCGGTTGAAACTTTTTCAAATCTTTCAACAAGGATCAGAGTTAGTTGAAATGGTTGATCAACCAAACCAACCAAAAAAGGGTTTTTCTAATAGAATACGCAAAAAACCCAACCACCCAACCAACCAAAAACGGTTGGTCCCAATAGAACACGACCTTTGGTGCCAAAATAAATTTCGTTTTTTTTAATATTACTAAAAACGTTTAATAGATCAGTATTTACATTGCCATTGCAATATTTCCAATCAATTCATAATGTATATTAAATTCTTGTTACTCCATGCAGTTCAAAGCGATAGAAAATAGCTCGGGTTTGTTAAGTCAAACACAGCCTTTAAATCTTCACAGGCCCCCAACATGGTTTACGGTTGAGGGTTTTTCAAATCTATAAAGTTTCAAGCTAACATACAAAACAGCGTGACAAACACAGATTAGAAGTACGAAGCACTTGTTTTATCTGAATTGGCTGTACAAACATGTGACTGCACGGGTAACACAAGCAAGATATGAGTGAGTCGGATTAAGTTTCTTATCTGTGAAACTACTCTTTAGGATTTTTTTTCAAGTATTTGAAGCATGCTATCAGATTTTACAACTGCTCTTTTGATAGATGCTACGACGGGTTTGGTGGAGCAGACTGCAGCCAGCCACTATGCAACGCATTGAATGACTGTAACAAACGCGGCGTTTGCAAAGAAGCTGGTTTATGTAAATGCAACAGTGGCTACACCGGAGTCGATTGTTCCAATTATTCGTGTGAGGCAGTTAATTACTGTTCGGGTAAGTTTCATGTATTGATAGACGGACAGAGAAACAGAAAAATAAAGACAGGCTTAACTGTGTGTACGAGAGTGTGTGCCCCACCGATCCAATTTGATAATTTACATGTAATTATTACATACATGTGCATGTACATTTTATAATCTGAAAAATTTATAATGGCTAATGGCTCGTGTGTTTATGGAATATACAATTGACGCAAAAGATAGACAGACAGCTAGACAAACAGACAAGTTCACCTGCAAAGGTTCACTCTGTGTGTACGAGAGTGTGTGCCCCATCAATCCAATTTGATAATTTACACATATATACTACATATATGTATACGTAAATTATAAATTTTGTTCAACTTATATTGGTTAAGGCTCCGGCGTGTGTTTACCGAATATACAAGTGACGTGTGGCACATTCAGCAGTTACCTACTTGAAAACCATTAATAACAACTATTAAACTGAGGGTGTCCAACCTAGGTAAGCTCCTTTTTGAAAACCTTTCGCTTCATCTCATTTGCTAGTTTACTCCTCTCATGGATGGATGGATGGATGGATGGATGAATGGATAGATACATAGATAAATAGATAAATATCTTAGGAAATTGCTTCCTTGACTTCAATTTGCACTTTTTCATATTCTTGTAAAGGGCGAGGAAAGTGTGTCGGTTACGACCTCTGCCAGTGTGATCCGTCTTGGAGCGATGCATCGTGCAGCAGTCCTGATTGTTCCAAAGTCAATGAATGTTCTAAGCAGGGTACCTGCATCGCACCTAACAGGTGTTTGTGTTATCCTGGCTTTGACGGTGTATCATGTGATCAAAAGGCAAAACTCAATCTCCACAGACCTGTGTTTGAACTGTCTTCGTACAATGTTTCAGTAGAGGAAAAAGTGCCCACTGGTTTCTCTGTTCTGCGAGTTCATGCCAACGATTCTGATACCGGACGAAACGGAGAGTTTCTGTATTCCCTTACTTCGAACATCGTTGGCGCAGGTCTGTTTGCAATTGATAGTTCTTCTGGAGAAATTATGGCTACAAAGCAAATGGTGTACGAAACACTACCATTCCATGATTACACGTTAAAGGTGACAGCATTCGACAATGGCCTTCCTCAGTTGTCCTCGAGCGTTCTTGTGCATGTTTCTATTTTGGACAAGAATGAAAACTGCCCAATATTTGATCCCCTTCAAAATACCACGTTTAACGTGTCTTTATACACCCCTCCAGGGGTTGTGATTTCAAACATATCCGCCAGGGATCAAGATAGCGGTTCAAACGGTGTAATTGAATACAGCATTGCAAATCATAGTAATCCGCTGGGTGTGTTTGCAATTGACAGAAGTACCGGGCTGCTTTTTACGATTGAGACGCTGAATTTAAGTAGGTACACGGTAACAGTTAATGCACGTGACCATGGTGTTCCCTCTTGTTCTCGGAGTATCGATGTAGAAGTGTTCACAACTTACCCTTCCACAAAGAAGCCAACCACGAAAGGTAAACTAAGTGCTTTCTTTATAAAAGACACAAGAATTCGTCTTATCATTTAGTTTACTTACGCCCTTTTTCGATGTTTTTACTTAATTAAAGCGATATAAAATGGTTTCCGATACAAAACCTGGTATAATCTCTCGCGAGACGGAGGGAACACGAGCATAACAAACCACGACACGAAGCAGAGCGGTTTCCAGCTTATCAAATGTTCTACCAACCTCGAAAGAGTTTACATCAGATTTTATAATCACGAAAACCATTTTGTATTTTTTAAAAAACAATTAACGAAAGAAGAACAAAAACAAATGAAAACCTCGTTTACATACTCTCATGCTAAACAGTTTTTCGACCAATCAGAACGCGCGTATTATTTGGCTTCATCTTTAATATTCATATTCTTAGTGTAGGTATTGAAAAAGTCAAATTTCAAATCCTTTCTCGAGCTAATCGAGTTGCCCTTTATATAGGTAACTCTATTGGTTCGAGAAGGCCCTTACTCTGGTTTCCGTAGTGTTAAGTGGCGGGAGTCTATAACTCCCCCTGGATAGGACTTGCAGTTTGACCCCATTTATATACAGCTGATTCGACTGGAACAAGTCGGGTAAAGTGCCCTGCTCAAGTCTGACCGGGGCTTGAACTCGGTACCTTAACGAGCTGAACAGGATAACCGCTCAAAAACTGCACCGCATACTTCTTGTTTCAAGTAATAATCAACCATCAACATAAATAAATTAAAACACAACTGAGATAGCCAGTAACTTGATTGCGCCTATATTTCGACCAGGTTAAGTGGAAACGTTAACATGGTCGAAATATAGGCGCAATCGAGTTACTTGTTATCTCAGTTTTGTTTTAATTTGTTTTTTATCTGGGAAACTTAATTACCACTTTGATATTCGTGGTTCATATCTATATGAAAATACAATTATTACAAGCAGCCACTTTCTCCGCCTCTCAATAATTTGGCACGTATAAAACACATTGGCATTCTTCGTGCAGATTGTTCACTATGAGTAAAAGAAGGCCGAGGTATAGGTGGTATAGAAAATGAGTACTCGTTGTATTTTTAAAGTGTTTTCCTTTTTTTAAACCAATACAGCTTATGATGTAATTATTAATTAGTAGTTTTGTGAGGTACTTTTTAAATATATATTTGTAATGTGATGAAACAAATTAAACTGAAATTGAAAACTATAGATATTGTGTTGTATAAATATACATAATTTTTATATACACATCTGCTTCTGCTTAACAATGTTATTGAGCTTTTGGCAGGCATTTTTGTTGTGTAAAAAAATTATCACCAAAATCCTATCTCATAATTTAGCTGCAGAAAGTCCTACAACCATCAAACCTGGCAAGACAACCTCGGCAGCTCAAGAAAGTTCAACCTCGACATTTCAAGACAAGACAACCTCGACAACTGAAGACAAGACAACCTCGACAACTGAAGGCAAGACAACTTCGTCAACTGAAGACAAGACAACCTCGACAACTGAAGGCAAGACAACTTCGACAACTCAATTGCAAGACAAGACAACCTCGACAGCTGAAGACGATACAACCTCGACAACTCAAGACAACTCTGCCGAGACAACTCAATCAGTTGCAGTATCATCAGGAAAGAGGAAAGAAGGCTGGACCAAAAATTATTTCATTATTACCTGTGCAAGTGTTGGAGGTGTAATACTATTAGTTCTTCTCGGCTTTGTGATAGTAAAGCTTGTGAGGCGATGCCGAAAGAAACCTCCAAAAAAGCAAACCTTGAAATCAATGGCATTTGCTAATGAGTGTGTACATGACTACCCGGATGACCAAATCGAAATGAAGCAGGCCCGTCGGAACGCAAATGATATTGGGCGGGCTGTGAGCATAGCGTAGAAGCGCAGTCGGTGTTCAAGTTCAACAATTCTAACATGGAGGCTGTAAATGACGAGAAAACTGAAGGGCCTGTGAAGCAAACGCAATTGTTTTTTTTTTCTTTTATGGTTAATGCTATTTACGGTATATGGAGTGGTTCTTGTCTGTATCAGCATACGTAGTTCGCTTATTTCCATTTAATAACTGGCGAATTACGAGCTCGCAATTTTGCAATTTTCTACTTTTTGCTGATAAAAGTTAAGACGGCAAGCATTCTAATTGTTTTAGTAGAAATCTATAGAATAAACAATAGAGCTGCAATCATTTTTAATAAAGTAGTTTATAATTTCTTCAAACAATTATTGTTGATGATAAACCGTTTTTGCGTGCAGGTAGGCTTGGCAGTATGTCGAGTAAATGATGCTTCAAATGAATTAATGGGAATGAGTAGTTGATGCTTCAAAAGAATTTTTTCTCACCTTTGAAAATTTTATACCATTTTTTTGCTGTCTTCTATTTTTTGGAACTGTTTTGTCAATTAGAAACTTTAAAATGGTCTTCAGAAATGACTGAAGATCGGGAAGTGCGGACGCGGTATAGTACCTCATAGGCATTGTCTTTCACCTGATAGATAGCGTGTACGGTAGCCAATCAGAACACAGCAATTGCTAGATTTCTACTAAAAGTAAATCAGTATAAACTTGATGATCATTAACAGATTAGATTCTGTGCAATGGCATTTTTCGAAATACACTTATAATGTAAACTTACAGCACTTATTTACACTGACAAGATTTATCATGGGGCATGTTGTTGACATATTTTACTCGCCAATTTTGGCAAAAAGTAAGCTGATTTTAGGAACGGTTCTTAACTTAGTTAAATCAAGCATGGCATTATTGTATCCGTGAGCAATTGGCAGAATGCAGTATTAAAAATCAAGATTCTGTACCAGTGATTGTTGTTCTTGTTTACGTAACTTTGATATGTTACAAACACCAAAATAGTTAATTAGGGAATGACTTAGCATCGCGTATACGCGAGACGCGAACGTGAAACTTGATTACGTCAGCAAGATTTTCCCGCGTCTGCCGCTTCACGTTTGCCGTACGTACGCCAAGCTAAGGGTTTTCCTGTTTGTTATTTACGTGAGATTTTTTTTGGTCTTTTTTCAAGCATAAAATAGATTTTAAGTCGTGAAAAAGGTAAAGGGATGTTGTACTTAATGTTCAGTTAAATAAATTGAAGAAATAACACAACAACATGTTCAGACAGTGCCAACTGGCAACTTTCATCAACGGGAATCAAACAATTGTTAATTTGAACATACAAATAGTAAAAAATATTTTTTCTTGCTAATATGTACTTTCAAGATAAGATTTTAATTGCTTTTAATAATTTTGACACTAGTTTCCAGACTAATTCGAGTCGCTCGCGTGTTTTCGTATGAAGCTTACGTCAACGTGAAGCTAAAAACAAGACAAATATACGGTAGACGGTAAATTGACGATGTTGGTCCTAATGACTAGCAATTTCTGGAGGAGGCTGAACATGATAGTGAGAATTGTCACGGCCAATGTGGCAATCAGCTGAAGCCGAAGGCTCCTATTGCGTAACTATGCAGGAACCGAATCCTATAACTGGGGTTATACGTTAATTCCCCTGAAATCCACATACTGCGTAGGCGTGTCAACTTTGGGAAGCAGGCTTATATTAGATTTAATTTTTTACACGCACGAGGCCAGGCCTGGGATGAAAGAGACAAGTTCCACACATTAGCAATCACTGGGGCTAAAACTATCCTTCCATACCCAGTGTGGAATGCCGTCTGGTCCCGAAGCAGTTTTCTTGATCTTAGAGAGCGCTAAAAGCACATCATGTTCCCTTAACATAGGTGGTAAGTGTTTCTCACGATCTATGACAAGCGGTGCTGGCTCACTATAATGTTCATCTTTACAGAGGTCCCCGAAGAACTTGTTCAGACCGACAAGAAACTCTTTGTCCAAGCATGGAAGA
>JAOBRD020754945.1:0-14006 GCA_027575215.2 Hydrozoanthus sils
GCGAGTTTAGTGACGTAACCAGCCGTTTGTCCAGATACAATTTGTACTGGTCTCTTGACACTATTCATAACCATTTTTTGGATTCCTTGATCTGAGCTGTAGACTAAATAGTTCTTTTGGCCTGGAAAAGATAATTGAATATAGACAGCGTTAAAATGTTTTTCGGGGATATTGACCCAGTTGGGCAGACATCTTTGGGAAGTGAAGCTTGGAAGAGGGGCAAAGTGGGTACAAACAATTACTGTACAGTACGGTAGACTTAGTAAAGTAATTATTTAAGTAGGGTAAATATGTTTCTAAAATTAAGAGCCTTGCGTACCTATAGCGTGTTGATGTTTACAAAAAAATGAAACTGATTGAAATAAAAGATTAAAAACTCTTAGAGAGAGATTTTCGACTGTCTTTTCACTTTAGGATGATCCACATTTTTCAGACTCTAACCTTCAGGTAAGCAAGTTAGAACTTAATACAAATCCTGATATTCAGGGCTTACCTAGGTGACAACAGTTAATTATTGTTGTACTTCAGGACAAACTTTGTTATTTCTAAAGTAGCCATGTCAACTAGACAGAGTAAATATGTGTTCTAAGTATATCTGCATGCCACTATAAATATAGCCACTTGCTTCTAAACCGTAATTAACACTCGAAAGGAATGTCTATATAGACTATGAGAAGATATAGGAAAATTTAAGTCGCTTATCATTTATATATGAGACTGTTAGATATGTCCATGGCACAACTTTAGTTTCAAATCTCTTATGAATGCAGCTCTTTAATTCTAAATTTGAGTCCGTATATTTTTAATGCGGCGTAAGTTTGAAAATAGCCGGTTGTAAAGGAATGTCTATAGACTATGCGAAAACGTAGGAAAATTTAAGTCGCTTATTATTTATATATGTGACTGTTAAATATATCCATGGCACTGCTTTATTTTCAAACCTCTTATGTATATGCAGCTCTTCAATTTTAAATTTTAGTCCGTATATTTTTAAGAGGTCTTAATGGAAAGCTCTGAAACGTTTAAACCCAAGTATAAAAGTTTACCTCAAGCGCAACCTTTTGATCTGTGTCTAAACAAAACTGAGTGAGATATCTTTATAGGAAGATCTCCCCTACCTACTTTGGACTTCACTTGGGTGAATTGAATAGGAAGTCACAATGTCACTTGGGTGAATTGAACAGGAAGTCACAATGTCAGCTCTGTCTACTTTCCTAGAGAACTCGAACAATCAAAACGAGCTTTACTGTCTTTATTATTATTATTATTATTATTGTTATTATTATTATTGTTATTATTATTATTATTATTATGGGACGAAACTTGAAATTTAGGAACAAATTACATTCTAACAACGAAAATTCGTTTCTTGTTCGCAGGAAATGAGCTCGAATCTGTAAGTTGCTTTTAACTTTCATTGGTGTCTTGGCATCGAATTTTTTTTAGTTTGTAAACAGTTTTTAGACATGAACCACACAATGATAAACACAGATCTGACAAATAGTTAGTGTAACACAACAGTTTCACCCTTATACATCTGTCAGGTACCAATATAGAAATAAGATTAAAACTGAGAAAGTCTAAACGCTTTATAAAAAAAGTTAGAACTGCGTTTCGTTTTTCTTAGTTCCAAGGTTTTGATGTATTTGTATCTGTCTGTACAAGCCACTCAGTGTATTTGTTTAGCTGGAACTTTGCCCCAGACGTATTTAATGTTGCATTATCCGAATGAATCAATATCTCATCCAGATATCTGACCATTTTAGGATTTATTCTTTGAGAAGATTTGGATTAACATACGCCTACAATAAAACTCGACTTGTGAAAACGATAGCTGAGTAACGACTGACGTTTCTGCTGTTTTTCTGTTGGCTGCGAAAAAAAACAGAGAGCAGCAAGTGTGTTCGGAAGATCGAAAGCGGAATGATTTGAAACAATCACTATTCTAAAAGAGCGCGCGTTGGATTTGAGATGGTAAAATAGCCAAGGAGGCAGGTAGCGCCGAGTTGAGTATAAATCATCATTTATCCAACAAGAGCGAATGGAATAATTGGTTTATTGAATTCTTGAGTTTTCCAAACCTATCGATACTTGAAAATGACAGGTAAAACTTACTCAGAACCATATTTCAGCTTAGTCAGTTTCCAAATATGGTCAATGCGACATACGAGCTGATAACCGAGATTTAGTGAACCAATCAAAACGCCTAGAAACGCAATAATCGAGGTTAGTAATAAGCAATTATCCCCCGAAGTGGTATATACTAATAGTGTATAACAGAGTTCAGTTAGAATAATTCCATTCAAAAAGTGACGAAGTTTGAAAACAATTCCTATCGCTTTTCTAACTTTTTGAAACATGATATATATGATATTACGTACGGAGTAGACTGATCAATAGGTGACATCATCAACGTGAACAAGAAACAGGATGGGTTCTGAGGGAGCCCAGATGGCACAGCATCACATTTGACACAGTATTGCTAACGACACAAACTGTTCATTTTTTGTCAAAATAAGATTGAGACCAATCATGTTCTACGCCACGAATACAGTATACTTTTAGCGCGGTCTGTAGAGACAGATATTTTTGGAATAATTTTTTAGAAATCTTAGTCTTTGGATGCTTTAAAATCATAATCTGCTTTACACCATTCCAGATATTTTTATTTCTTTTTGCTTGATTAGAAAAATATTTACTGTAATATAATTCATCACTAGCTTTTCATCATTTACTATAACAGGGTTCGTACTCTTTTGACTTTCTGAAATTCCATGACTTTCCATGGCTTTTTCCATGATTTTTCTCGATTTCCCATGACCTAGAATTGTTATTTTTCCCCTAATTATCAAAAGCAGTTTCATTTTTCCTTTTTCCTAGCATAATGCAAGCTAAACAAGGTGAAGAAAGGGATGTTTGTTTTGAGACATAGTAGCATTACCAAGTTCAAAACTAGGAATAAAATTATCTATTTCTCACACGTTTCACCGCACTGCGTCTCCGCGAGTCTATCTCCGTGGTAAAATCATTGATTCTCTAGCAAAAAGGCATGTAATTTTGTGCAAATATATGGATTGGTTATATATTTTCTACACGTTGTTACCAATCTAAATTCTGCTAATTTACATTTGCATATACATTCTTCTTTCTAATTCAACTACAGAAACAAAGTTTCTGAATAATGAAATGTTTTTGCAGAACAAACTTTCTCTGAAAGTATGAGATTGATATGCTGAGTAATCTTTCCAAGAGTATGGTTTTAAAAATTGGAAATTTTACAAAGAATGAATGGCTCATTATCGTTTTTGCCTCCAGCTGTTTTGCATTTTTTGAGTGGTAATTTCTTCTTTGAAACTACACTTACAGAACCGAAAGTTCGGTCATCCCTTAACTTGGATAAGTATTCTCAAGTTTTAAAGACAATTTGTTTATCTTTGTTCTTTCTACGACTTGAGTTGTATACTATTGAAGCAGAATGTAAACAATGACGTCAGCTGAAACTCGTCTATAATCGATCAATAGATATCGCTCTGAGCCCACAGTCTGACTGCAGCAGCGATCTTGGAAATGCATGTCAAATTAAAAAACTTTCAGGGAGAGACAGGGGCGGACCAATCAGATTAATTGCTAATTGTTGCATTAATTTTACAATATTAAGTTATAAATCTTTCTCGATGGGGCCAAACCTCAACTAAACTCTCCGTTGGTTTTCGAATTCGAACCACAAGAGATGGACATGCATGAGTAAACTATATTGCTACGACAGTGGTTTGGAAAGGTGTTTCTAATCCCTTGTAATAGAGCCAAACAGAATCTAAAATGCAACTCAATTCTTCGGCAGGATCATGTTTTTATTCGTATTGATGCGTCATTGGAATCACGCGCATGCCCAGTAAAGTAGTCTCGGTCTTCGATGTAGACTGGGGGCCAGAGTATTTTATTGAAAAAATGATAACTTAATATGATGTAGCCGAAAAATGCAAAAGAATCCGAGGTATGTAGTGAATCTGAATTAACTGACATTTTAAAACGTTTGATCTAAAAAGGTTTGATCTAACTAGGTAGGTGACTTTGACTTAGTTAATACTTATGAACATGTCATTATATATTACAAATACTAAAGAACTTCAACTCAACCAATCACTTAAGCAATTAGATATTTAGTGGTTTCAAGGTAAATTTTCTAAAAGAAGGAAAAGCTTACTGTGCAAGAAATAGTTCCTCTTGAATTCACCATTTTCAAGGCGAAATCGTTTTAAAAAAAACAGTTCACTAATTTCTCATTTGTAGAACCTTTTTGTTAGTAACTAAAATACTGATGCTCGACTCAAAGTATAGCAGTGACAGAGGGCAATACAGTCCCATATATCGATAAATCGAGCACATTACTGTCCAGTATATCACGAAAACAGAAGCAGAGCTAAAAACTCCATAGTTTGTGACAATTTTCCATTCCAAAATTAGAAAAAACTTTACGTAGTCTAGTTATTGCTGCGATACTGACCAATGTGTCGGTCTATCAATGCAATATCAACGTAAGCTCATTAAAACCACTTAAAGAACAGTCTCGTGTTATCGTTAATGAGTTCTGTAAGTCTCGTAATTTTTGGTGATGAGTTCCTCGAGTTATCCGGTCGTTCCGTTGAAAAAAAGGACTGGCAAAGTTTACAAAGCTAATTAGTTAATTATTTTGCGCAGGATAAAAGGCAGGTTTGAAATATACCAAACACCAAACGGTTTATAAAATCATGATTATAGTACTCGATCCTTTATATATTTCTGCTTCAGACCAATTTATATTTAAGCAAAACTATCGCTCTAATAAGCCAGTCTGATATTTTAGCTTAAACTAGTTTGTTAACTGACAATACTATAACAATATAAATGTCTTGTGAGTTGTTGTTGATCAAATCAAATCTCAAATCTCAGAAGACGGAAAACTGAAAGTTCTTCAAACATGCTAGGGGGTATGGGTATTACATACTCTGGCAACTTTTCATACCTGTTTGTATGTTCAAAATGTTAATATTTCAAGGGCTATGGATGGGGCCAGGAAACAAAAGATTAGTGATATAAAGTATTTATTTTCTAAGCGGAAAATGTTCATTCTTAAAAATACTTGACGAGATATAGTGAAGTTTCATTTGTTTTTAGGTTTCATATAAAAACCCTCAGATAAAAAACTGCAGAACATAAGGTAATACTTTCCCAGAGTACAAACACTTATGAATAATTATGTTTCATGAAATTGGATTCGAGGGATAAGAAAATTTAGGCTTTTAGATTGGTGAGAAATTCATGTTATATTGCGGTGAAAAATCCATTTGGGGTTTTATAGCCTGAAAGTTGAGGATTGCGGAAACGATTTCAAACCTTATAATTCATTTAATCCGTCACCAGATATTATATAACTATACCTCCAACGTACAAAACCAACTCAAATTGAAGTTATGCATATCATAAATATAGTATAAAAATACTATAACCTTCTAAATTGCCGTTACGGGTGATAAACACGCAAATTTGAAGCTATTCAAAATACCCCAATTTCTTTCTGTATCATTTCAATTGATGAATATAAGTGAATAACAAGCTGGTAAATTTCAGTAGAGCGAAGCCTCTTAGATGATTAAGAACAAGAAAACAGTTTAACACACTTAGAATGTTTAATATCATTACTCAGTGTCTGGAGTGAGTGAAGAACTTTCTCACACAGGTCTTCCCAGTTAGTGCATACGTACGTACTTATCATTGCAGAAATTCTCAGTTTATAAAACTCCTTCCTTCCTAGCAAGTCTTAGTATTAAGTTTCGTTGCCTTGTTAGGCTTGCACAAACATCTCACACAAGAAAGTTGTAACTTCAGATATTCGATAAAGTGTTATGAAAAACTTTCACCTTTTATACGGTTTTTAATATTAAATTCGTAACATAGTCTCTTCCAAGGTACCGCTTCCAGATTTTCCATTCCGTTTTTAGTACATATCTTGTCTTTCACTTGAACACAAGAACTTGTTCGAATATTTGACTTGACTCAAGCTAACTTTCAATATAGGCAAAAATGGTTATCTGTAGAATTAATTTTGAGCACGAAGTGATTATAAAAACTAGTCTTGCCATCGTGAAAAGTTAAAAAACTTTCCTTAATGTAGTTTTCATCAACAACTCAAAAACGAAAGCGATTTTAAGTCATCGTGCGTTCTTATTTTGTTGATTTGTGACACAGAAAATGTGTATAGTTAAATCTCACTTTAATTTATTTTACAGAGTTCCTAATCTAAAAGAAAAATTAAACATTTTCCGTTGTTATTCAAATAAACACTCTATTTCTTCAGTTTAGACATCAAGTAGGAAACGTTGATCAAATTCTGCTCCACTTACCTGAGATGACCTTGAAGAAAGCCACGAAGAAGGCAATAGAGACGTTTAGCTTCATTTCTGCTGCACCTTCTCAAAAGATTTGCGGAGTTCTGTCAACAGACTGGAATAAGTTCCTTTTATACCAGTGTAATCTGAACGTGATCTCCACAAATCAAGGAGCTTCCGACAGATTTGTTTATATGACCTTCCGTTCACCGCTTGTTTACAAAACTGTATATCAACCTACCGAATGTGAGAAGAAAAAAATCGTGGTGACATCGATTGAACACTGACTCATCGAGTTTCCCTACCTGTACAAGGTGAAACCTCTTATAACAAAACTGACCACCAAATTTAAGCGGAACCTGTCCATCAAGTTATTATTAGGTTCAGATACCGGTGTTTCAGAGCGTTCCAGAATGAAATGTAACACAATTAAGTCGTACCTCCTTGGGTATATTCGAACACGGTGGTCCACACAATTTCAAAGGAAATGTAAAAGCTTCATATTAGTAGTAATATATTAATGCCCTCTGTAATTTATGAAGAAACGGAATTAGCTCAATATATAAGTTCTAATTATCAGATGAAGGGCTTCGATTGCCAGTGTTTAAACACATTGTATCAACTGCTCTGCTTATATGGTAAACTTTAGCACAACAAGCGCAACTCAATTCTGCCTGGTCATCTTTGGTCTCGCGATCCTACTTTAATAACGATCGTGTTTTTTAAATTTACAATGTTTTTGCGTATAAAATATTATACTTAACCTTCTTAGACAAACAACGGAGAAAGAGAAGATTAAGAAAGTCGGACGAGTTTACTTACTAAAACGTAGCGCTTAAAGTAAAAGAATTTCCCTATGTTTAAACTACTTTCTCTAAATAAACAATGTGGAGAGTATTATCATAAAAAGGGACGTTTAAGTTTTTTCCTTAAATAGGCTGCGGTTGTTGACCATATAAATTACCCACTAAAGCAAACACCCACATATTCCATGGAAAGGCGATGATTTGTTTAATTATTGGTGAATAATATCTGTGAGTTTCTTCTTTGCCTTGGCAATGTTAATGGTTACAATCCGTTTGGGTTCCGCAATGACCTTCATCAACGTCCATTTTCAAGGAATTCAAAAGCGTCCAAAAAGCAAACGGAAGATGGTGCATGGGTTCGATTCCCATTTGAAATTCAAAACTCACCCGAGTTCTTTTCTCTGAGTTAAATCTAAACTATTTATATATGACTGGGCAAAAATAATTTCATTAAACAAGAAAGTTACGTCGAACATCATCGTGTTCTAATTCTAACCCCTATAAGGTTATACTAAACCCTAAATGTGGAAGCATGGGAGCAATTTGCTTAATGAACTGCTAATGACGATAATTAGATACTTAGTGTTTTAGTTTAATATCCCACTCTTTTCTGACCGATCGTGTTATCTGCTGCCCTCCAAATGAAGCAGTCATTTGTCAGTGATGTTTACCACTGAACTAAAAGCACAAACGGAAGCGAAGTATAAACATGCCTGTTTATTTGCTCCCGGACCTCAAAAAGTCTAACAATTTTTGGTTTTTCGGTAATGAAGATGATGCGAAAAAGACTACGCTGACTAGAAACTAACAGCGTGGATGTTGAGACACCCTTTCGAACCAGCTTTCATTGTGTTCTTAAGAGATTAAGTAACAAGTGTTGATATATTGAACTTTATTTGGCATCAAACTTTATAGCAATGTCGAGAATGAGTTCCCTTCCAAGGTGCAAACTTTCTAGGCACGTGAAGGTTTACCAGGTGTGGTGAACCTAGCTGATATAGAGCATGAACAAAAACATTTTTTTTGTTCTTATGAATTATAGACAGTATTGGGATCATTTTCCTCTTGACTCTATCAACGGTTCGTTTCAATCTGTGCAGATCTTTCGTGACTGGATTAGACCTGTATAAGCTTCAAACACTTCACCACTAAATGCTCTCTTACCAAAGACCGAGGGAAGCCTCAGACGAGAGAGGAACTGAGTGCTTGTATGCATCAAGAGCTTAAAAAAAAGCAAATTGCGTAGGAAACTCCTTGGATAATTTGAAGTTTGCGGAAAAGTTGAGAAGAAATTATAAACGACTACTTTTTGCGAAATTTTTCATCTTTGTAGATACGTACATATATAAATTTTCATTTTTGCGTCTTTTCTTCCACGTTCCGTCCGGCTTCACGCCCTGACAATTTGGACTTTTTTATATGACTTCTATTTATAGTTCAATTTTCCAGTTCTTGACCCTAAATAAAACATTTTAGGCTTTAGAGAATTAGCACGGCGGGTTTTGATCGGCCCTTTTGAATCAAGTACAAATCAAAACTAAACAAAACAAAAAGTGTATTTTGCTTGAACACTACACATTGGCAAAAAAAAAAAAAAATAGCTTTCAGGGCTAAAAACGCCTAGACAGCTTAACCGGCGGAGTCAATAGATTTTCTAATTAGGATTCAGAAGCTGCGAAGGTATAACCATGCACAGTTGACAGTTTTTAGTTAAGAGAAGGTCTAAAAACAGTGGCTCTCAAAAAGTTAAAACCATATTAGTCAGTCTCAAGTTGCTGCCTAGAGGCCGCGTTCCTTTTGGGTTCTGCCGAGGGGATACCTGACAAGAAGCCTGAAATGGGTATCATGACTCGTTTTCAAACGTTAAAACTTGCGCATTTTCACGTTCATTTCTTAACCATGATCTCAGTTTGCTTCAAAATTTCAAGACCAAAAACGGCACACAATCCATTTCTTTAGGGGTCGCAAATACCGATATAGTTCTCCCCTAAGGCTTGGCTGCAACTTGCTATATCGCCAGAGGACACTCTGATGTTGACGATGATTTAATACTAATATCAAAGTGCATCAGTATATAAACTGTAACATTGTAGCAATCTGGGGGTATGGTTATGCGTCAGCTCGTAACAATTGTGTTAAAATTGTTTTAACTGAAGCATGATAATATATGATTTAAAAAATAGTAAACATCATTTAATGCAAAGTAATCTTTGTTCTATAAAATCAGCAAGTGTGAAAAGCTCTATCAAGCCTAGTCTGTCTTCTTTTTATCCATGTAGTATCCTGCCAAAATATATTTTAAACCTAAAGAGAACCAAGTTTTGACTATCGAAAAGCATTTCTTGACTGTTTTGCGTTTGAACTGCATGCTATAACAAATTTAATCTCCGCTATGAATATTTGACGGGAAAACTCAGTCGTAACTCAAATAAAAAATTACAAATGAACTACCAATTCATTACAAACTTATAGAAATCTATTACCTCGCTTCAAACAGTCTCAAGGAAATAACTTTTTATTAAAATTGTTTAAAAAGGCTGCACTCGTGATTAAAACTTAAAACTCTAACGTTTTCGATTAAAAGTCATCATCAGGAGTATACAGTAATTTTCGTAGTAACCATTGTTTATATTTCCCTGTTAACGACAGTCTCGAGCTCTCGTTTTCCCACGAGAGACCGTCGCTAACAGTGAAGGTTTCTATTGCAAAAGGGAACAGTTGTGTAATAAAGCAATTCACTTGTTTATTAAGTGATGGAGACTTTTTTTTAGGTAAAGGCCTTTAACTGTTTTTTGCTTGGTATAACCATGAGATGGGAACAATACTTTCCTCGAGAAGGCTTGTGATGGAAAATGCTTTAGGTGTTTATCACATGCCTCATCTACAGGCTTCCGATCTGCTCTAACGGCGAAGATGTATACTGATTTATGGGTTGAAGAGGTGAATATCGTCTCAAATGTACTGAATGCACCAAATCGTTTTTTAATACTAAATATAGTTAAGTTCTGGTCCCTTAACTCTGCTCTAAAAATAGACCGAACCAAAAACATCTAGTTGATCATAAATTTAGCAAAAACTTGGCACGGTTTTGTATCATACGGTCGGTCTACGTGTGCGTGACTATTTTGGAGAACGATATTTCCAGTACTATAAAGTAATCAGCATTTATTCTGCCCTCGGCAAGGCAAAATGCCTTAAACTAAAAATCAGAGAAACCATCTGCAGCTGACACAAGTCTAACCCAGTCACGAAAAGTTGATCCACACGAATCGAGTGTAAAGTGTATTTACACAAGAAGGTAATTTGTTGTTTACAGTTTGATGCCAATGAAATGTTTTAATATATCAACACCTTTGCTAAATACTAGTCTTAAGGAACAGTAGTTAACAATAACAAGCGGTGTTTCAACGCCAGTGCTGGATAATCTGATAATTGTTTTGTTGTTGTTTTTTTTTCACCTTGGATCTAGCCACATTTAGCAGAAACCAACCGCCATACTATCACGAATGCTGCAGCATACTCACTGTTTATTGAATGACAGACGGCGTGTAACGAAACTACCGCGGGTTAAAAAAAACACAATGGATTCTTTAAGCACTCGCTTTTATCAAGTTAAATATCGGTCTAATTTCGAAGCTAGCATACTAGTTGATTCCAATTAGCTCCTACTAAAAAGATATTTACTAATTAAAAGACTCGTTTCGTTTTCTCTTGGATCCAGTCAACCCCGTCGACAATTTACTCAGAGAAAACTTCACCCGATATTCCATTTAATATATATAGTTACTATTTTAGTAGGATTTGAACCGATATTGAAGGACTCGTTTTTTTTTTTATCAAGTTAAATATTGGTCTATATTCAAAGGTAGCATACTAGTTGACTCCAATTAGCTGCTTCTAAAAAGATATTTACTAATTAAAATACTCGTTTTGTTTTCTCTTGAATCCAGTCAACCCCGTCGACAATTTGCTCATAGAAAACTTCACCTGATAGTCCATTTAATATATATAGTTACTATTTTAGTAGGATTTGAACCGATATTGAGGGACTCGTTTTTTTTTTATCAAGTTAAATATTGGTCTATATTCAAAGGTAGCATACTAGTTGACTCCAATTAGCTGCTCCTAAAAAGATATTCACTAATTAAAATATTCGTTTCGTTTTCTCTTGAACAACGCAGTCGACCCCGTCGACAATTTACTCATAGAAAACTTCATCTCATAGCCCATTTAACATATTTAGTTACCATTTTAGTAGAATTGGAACCGATATTGAGGGACGTGCATGTTAAGGGTACATGTCACCATTTACCAGACATTAACCGGCAAAAAAAGTGGCAACAGTCGAAAAGTCAATTTGGCTCACATTCTCGTGGTAGGTAGGTCTATATGAGAAACAAATCACTGCATGGTTCGTTTGGCTCAACATAAACTTATCTTTTAGAAAAATCGATAATAACAGAATTTCAAAATGACGGTTATGGACCTCAAAATTTGGGACAAACGTTTAAGCGCAACGAAATAAAATATTTTACTCCAATAAAAACTGCAAAATATCGAAGAACAGGACTTAAATCAAAAGTAGCAGCAACTTGGTTTTTTTATAAGCCAAGTTTAAAGCACTATTTAAGTACGTGCTACATAAAAAATCTGGCTGAATATCTGGATTTGGAAAGAAGAAGTGTCGTTCTTTTAAATCTCCAAAGAGATTTTTGGGGAACGATTCTGCGCGAAGAAATTCAATTTCGATGTTGGACAAAATGCACCATTACATGGGCGACGGAAGCAAAAAATTATTGGAAGTGGGAAGGCACAGTGGAAATGATAGTAGTTTGTTATAAAATTTGAAATTGTTATTCAAAAGTTCCTGTTGTTAGCCTTAAATAATTAGGGGGATTGGCCCCCCCAACTAAATTATTGGGGGGACAAGTGTCCCCCATTCCCCGGCTTCGCCGTTCATGCAATTCGATATGACGTACTCAAACAAGAACAACTTGAAGTGTTTCTCGCTGCACATTCAACACAAGACAAGTTAGCATGAAATGATCACCTCTTGATTATAGGACCAAAGTTAAAGGTCTTAGTTCTGTTTTTGAAGCACTGCTCGCGAAAAAAGTTTCTCGTCTTGCTAATTTATGCAAAATGCATTCAATTGGAAATCGACAACTCTGCTTTAGAGCTTGAGATTCGCCTGTGCAATTGCAAACACTGGCAAGTGCATTGGGATTATGGATGTGTGTCGCTCGTTCAGGTATATAGTTGGAGGAAATTGCAGATAAGAAAAGGCTATTTTAAAACACATTCTTGTGGATTATACTCGACTAAGAGGGTTTGGATTAACACCAAGTACTACTGATATACTGAGAACAAACTGCACTCTTACAAGGCTGGCGGGAGCTGTGTCTGGCAAAGTTCATAACTGTGTCTTAGAAGGGTAAGAAGGATGCATAGTCACCCAAACAGAAACTCGGTTGGAGTGTTTCTTTTCATGTAAATTTTTTCTTAATAACCGAGATTCTTTCCAACCTTATACGATCTAAATACCGATAGTGCACTACCCCTGAAAGTCCTTCTCAAGATCATTCTTCAGCGCATCCGGCGCAAGCTCCTGCCAGAGATTTCAGAAACACAGTACGGCTTCATGAAGGACAGATGCACCAGAAACGCGATACTTAACATCCGTATGCTAAGCGAAAGAAGCATCGAACACCAACAGGATATACACCTCGCCTTGATTGACTACAAGAAGGCTTTCGACAAGGTCAGACATGGAGAAGTGTTCAATTTACTACACGCAATCCAAGTCGACGACAAAGATCACCGTATTCTCCGCAGCGTTTATGTTCATCAGAGAGAAGCTGTGCGTCTCCCCAACGGACTAACAAACTGGGTCGAGATCGAACGAGGAGTCTGTCAAGGATGCATTGCATCCCAAGACTTGTTCAACTTGTACGGGGAGTCAATTTTGCGACCACTTGACGAAGTCCCCGTTGGAGTCTCCATAAATGGAGTCATTATTAACAATATCCGATATACGGACGACATCGTTTTGATAGTAACAACCGAAGAAGGCTTCCAGAAACCTCTGGATGAAACTAATAGCAATGATACACCAAAAGGCCTCAGTATCAACTGCAAAAAGACGAAGTGCATGGTCATCTCGAAATCTGAAACATCCCCGACCTGCACTCAGAAGTTAGGAGACACCACGATTGAAGAAGTCGACAACTTCAATTATCTCGGCTCTGTTGTTGCTTCCGATGGTCAATGCAAAAAGGAGATACATAGACGGATCAGCTTAGCCAAGGAGGCCTTCAAGAAAATGAAGCCTATCCTTTGTGACAGAAAGCTTTCAATGCCTATCAAGGTCCGAGTACTTCAAACATTCGTCTGGCCAGTGATTCTCTACGGCTCGGAATCATGGACTCTAAACGCTGAAACCCGCGAGAACATCGAAGCCGCAGAAATGTGGTTTTACAGAGGTATGCTCAAGATTTCTTGGGTCGAAAGGATTACCGGCAATGACGAAGTCCTAAACCGAGTCCAGAAAGAGAGACGCTCCTCCAACGGATAGAACGTGACCAGAACAATTTCCTGGGTCACAATATACGTAAGGAAACCATAGAAGATCTCTGTCTAAACGGGAAAATCCTCGGGAAAAAAGCTAGAGGAGGACAAAGACTGCAATTTCTGAAGCAATATAATGCCGAAGCCAGAACCATCATTGACAACAGCGCGCCATCAGAAAGACCTAGGCGTACTCCGTTTAAGTTCAAATGCCATGAGAGAGAGAGAGAGAGAGAGAGAGAGAGAGAGAGAGAGAGAGAGAGAGAGA
>JAOBRD020755050.1:0-14006 GCA_027575215.2 Hydrozoanthus sils
GTAGTAGTAGTAGTAGTAGTAGTAGTAGTAGTAGTAGTAGTAGTAGTAGTAGTAGTGGTAGTGGTAGTGGTAGTGGTGGTAGTGGTAGTGGTAGTGGTAGTAGTAGTAGTAGTGGTAGTAGTAGCAGCAGTAGTGAAGTGAAGTACTTGCTTTATTGACATGATGTAGATTGTTACATATTGTCAAAGCGACCTTCTTTTACAGCATTGATTTATAGGGCTAGTTTAAAGGCATCTTACTTTGATTACAATATGTACATATATATATTTAATCACAATCAAATGAAAATGGGGTAACAAAGGATTTCGAAAAGCTTTAGCAGTATAACCCAACTAGCAGGCGGTTCTAAACTGCTTTGTTGAGTTTGAATGAGTTTTGTTGAGTAGTAGTAGTAGCAGCAGCAGCAGCAGCAGCAGCAGTACTGGTAATGGTAGTGGTAGTTGTAGTGGTAGTAATAAAGGTAGTGGTAGTAGTAGTAGTAACATTTTTCTTAAGATGGAAGATAGAAACACATGCGGCGCTTTTATTGATTTGTTTCTAGAGTTGAGGATGTTTTTGAACTTCGCAATGTGTTAAAGCAAAAGTTAAACTGAAACTAGAAATCAGTTTTGGAATTAACATGCCAAATATGGAATTATCTTATTGTGTTGCCATCGTGTGATCAGTTTCAACGTTTGTATTGTATCGCGAGAATCGCGTCATTACGGTCTACTTTGAGAGGCAAGCCTTTTGACATAATAAGATGTTTTTTACATAGTGAAAAATTTGATTATTTTCTGTAAAAATACTTACGGTAGTTTACAATCATATGCCATGTTGCGCATGCCCGAAAACCCCACATTTTCAAAATCAAAATCTATTCCCCTTTAGATTTTCGCCTCCCCCTTCTCTCTATAATAAAGACAATGGGTAAGTTTAGTGACTAATAAAACATTTTGCGCATTCTTCCCTTCACTATTCTTGTTTTCACTTTGTCGTGAAAGGTTAAACACTTGTTATGGGTACATTCGTTTTGCAATTGTTTTCTGTTTTAGAGGCAAATTTTAAGCCCCCCCTCCTTTATATTAGTTCAATTCCCCCATTGTATTAAGTCCAGTTCCCCTCAGTTTTAAGTCCAGTGGTCCAACCGCACCCCCTCCCCGCCCTTTTCTATTAAATGTAGTGTCTCCCTCTATTAAGTCCAGTCCTAGGACTGGTTAATTGACCAACGTAATTTTGCATTTTTGTTATAACACAGGTTCGTCTCGCTGCGGCCAACACACTGAGGACCTATATCCTTTTACTACCTGTTTTGATGTTCAGCTTTGTTCACTGTTTTATTTTGCTCAAGCAAGTTTTTACAAAGTGTCCTGTGGCCATTAACAGGCTGCAGAAGCAAAGCTTTAAGTGCCTTCTGGTTGACATATTTCCTTAACTTCTTAGTACCCATTGACGATGTTGACTTTCAGATTGAACCTTTTCTTCCGGTAAGTAATTCACATTTTGATTAGCACCCTCTGGTGGAGAGTAGGTCTATTTAACAATTATTCGTCGAAAGCGAAGTGAATATCTGGTGAATAATTCATTCATCACCCAGATATTCACTAGGCCTGAGGCGAATAATAGTTTTAGTAAAATTACTCAGGTGATTACAGAGAAAAAATAGCTAAGCGAAAAGTGGAAAAACGCAGTGTTTTGTGTTTTTGTTAATTCAAGTTTCCATGTGTCATTGCACAGCAGCTAGCAGCGCGAGCAGATCACATGACCTATTGAAAAAGTAAAGTGAACACATTTTAACGGTTTGTGTTTAAAAACAACATGCACAAATTTGTCTAAAAGAGATGCAATAAGCAGCCAGTTCAAGTAGAAAATCAAACACCATTGTGTACATTCACATTGAATGTAAATGAGCAGTTTGGGGGAGAATTGCTCCCGGATTCAAGCCACTGAAGCTAGTTGAAAGCATGAAGCTTTCCTCGTGTTTGCTAAATGGTCAATCGCTTGAACTTGAAGGAACTGTAGGGGCTAGAACGCGACGAAGCTGCTTTTGTTGTTTGAATTTTCCCTCATTGACGAGTTGATTCAGGTAGTGTGTTTCATTGGCTTCACGAAACAATTGGTTAATTATAAGAGTGTAAACTTGTTTATGCTGTGTTGACTTTAAATGGCGGTCGAGAGCCACTCGTATTGACAGCAAACTTGTCCTTTTTCTAACGGAAACGTATAACTTTGAGAGACATTAATCACATTTCATTAACCTCCATGCTTTCAAATTCTGTTGTAAATTGGGTTTGTTGTTGAAACCATTGTGTCAAATAAAATCACTCCGAGCAAGGTGATTATAGCCAAGATATAACGTCGGCCTCCACGAATCAGAGCAGCGCAAACTCTGTATTCACCTAAGTAGTTTTACTAATGATAGTTAGTTCCCTCTGAAGTGCAGCTAGAATGGAACAAGAAACCTCGTTAAGAATCGAATGATCTTAAATATTGGCCAAGAAAGTAACAATTTGAGTAATCGAAGCTCTAAAGCATTACCCAGGAAAAGAATCGGCAGTACGTAGGCATTGTGGGTAATGCTCGAGGGGCCATTACGAACCAAGGAAATAAACGAAGTTTTTGCTGCCGAGCGGTCACGCGAGTCCGTAGGGACCTTACGAAACGAGAAGGGTAACACAAACGACGACGGCAAAAACAATAGTAAATACAATAGCTGCACGCTGGAATGCACCGTGTGAGCTACCTGCACGCCGTCATCTTGAAAATTACAACGTAAAAACCTCAATTCTAAAGCCTTTACGACTACGAGAACGACCTACATATAATTTTGTCAATCTTCGTCTATCTTTAACACTAACACTTTCATTTTTTCTATTCACAAAACGAAACTCGGACAAAATAGAAAGCAGACTTGCCATACACGTTTGAAAGCGGCAAGCAATAAGTGTGTTTTTTGTAAACTGCCGTCGTAAGGTCCTCGTTGCGTAAGGTCCCTAGTATCTAATCTTGGAGATACGGTCGATACGGCCGAGTACCTTCTTTGTAGGCAACGTCTGTACAGCTGTAGAAATCTTATAGTTATCTTTCTATCTAGAAAGTAAATGAATCGGAAATCGTTATAAAGCCAAGTACTTTTTATCTTAAAAGATTTATCTTATTTTGCAAATTACCATATACGGTTGCCGAGTTGTCTGTCCGGATTTCTCAAAGGATTTCGAATTGTTGCGTAACATTTGCATCTTGCGTTTTCGGGTGTGTGGCATAGGTACATTTCATCGTTTGTTAAACGAATTGTCTTAGAAGATGAATGTTATTACGTGAAAAACAGTTTTTCATTGATAAATCAAAATGTGAACGTCGGTAAACGGTCGTAGTCGTGTCCAACTTCATTCATAAAATTCTGAATTCTTATCAGCCAACAATGATAATCAAATAGTTTTATTTAAGTGACAGAAACCCGGCACACTTCACGTAAACAGGTATGCACCGGTGGCAGCTTAAATCGAAAATGCAAAAATTTATACTTTAACTTCAAAACTCAAATAAATATGCAGAAACCAACTTATTAAACCGTTTTGTTTGACTTAGAAGATGACATTCGACTGATTAACTGAGAGTTCTAAATTTCTCTCAGTCAAAATATCTTAACTGCTTGGTGAATAAATGAACAACAACTTTGCGGCTGCTGTCATGATCAGTGTGCGAGAGCGCTCGAGCAAAATTCTAGAAAACATTTTCTTGTGGTTTTCATTATTACAAATGACATGGTCGTTGTGCCGAGAGACAAAAGAATTTTTTTTATTATAAAACAGGAGAAGAGACATTATTTCTTGTTCCGGGTGTAAAAAGTTTTAAAGTCGACCTTCGCCTTATAAGAGCATGACTGCAGTGTTTATAAGTTTAATTTAACCAACTCCAAACCCATCACTGCCGAAGTTCAACTTATACATTTTATCTAAAAGTGAGGCATATTTGGATGCCAATTTTTAAAAAATGATCAGTTGAATTTTGCTACGATTAATTGCCATTTTTTTAAAGGTTTAGGTTATTTCAATTCTAAAACAGTTCGTTTAGCTCGGCTGCTTTCGACATGAAACGCGGCTACGATCGATCGAAGTGTTTATCTCAAAAAATCACCGCAATTTCGTCTATTTTGTTTACCTTTGAAAAGAAAATTTTTCACCGTTACTGTCAACATTTTCAATTGACTCTATCAATAGCGTATTACACAAAAAATTGTTTCGATATAAGTTCATTCTTACTGTAATCGTTACCATCGGAATTTCGTTTACAAGAACATGAAGGACATGAAGTCTCATAAAACAATTTGAAAATTATATCATAACTTTTTATTATATTTGACAAATAAATTAGGAGTTGCCCAAAATGTTGTGGTTCATGTCTACATACATTTTCATATGTTCAGTAACTACCACACTAACTTCTAATTCGGCAGCACTTTCTCTACTTTGAAGATACTACTAGTATATCCTTCACCGTAGTCCCCTACTTACATGCAGGCCTGGGACATTTCCTGCCACTACCCTACAGTCGTGATAATGGACACCTTAAAAAGCCCTTGTTATAATAATGCAGAAAAATATATGATATTCAGGTTTTTATGCTCTCCTTTCAGTATTTAGAAGCAAGTATTTCAGCACTGTTTGGCCTTCTCCATCAAGTAAAGGAATGTGATTCGAAGGTGAGGTTAACCTGACTGAGTGTCTGATATCCAAAATGAAAGATGTCAACGTCTACAAGAGCTTTTGGCTGTGCATTTGTTTGGTCACCATGTTATAGAAGTTACAAGAAAAATATAAACCTGGATCATGAAGTATGTTAAACAGAACTAAGATTTTGTGTTTTTGTTTTTTGATGTTATAGAACTGCTGAGAGTATATTAATAAGCGTTACAAAATTCAATTTTTTTATAAAGTTTGTGGTCGTTCTGTGTTGGAATCAAAGTCATTTCACAGACAGTCGAAGCAGACGTTTACACAAATTGTTTTTTAAAAGAAACAAGGTCAATTTCTTGTGGGTATTATTTTATCTACGGATGGGTTCAGTTTGCCTTCGAGTTTACTATTTATAACTGGCATTGTACATACTCGACAAGATTTGCCTCGGTCATTTGCGTTCTATTTAGTACGTTTGCTTAAAAGAGTCTCTAATCCCAATTCCTACCTCGGTACCGTCACCACCCCAACCCCACCCCACTGTCATCATGACAGGTTCACTCTAATGTTTGACATTTTCTGTTACAGATGCACGTTTTGCATGTTATGTCTCTGCTGATTGAAAGGGTTTCAGAACAGGTATGGATCACAAGGTTAATCAGAACACTTCTTACAATGCTCTTGTTAAGCATCTTTTGTTTTATAATTGTAGATCATTAAATTAATTGTGTTATATATGGATTACTAATTCGATTCTTTCACATGCATATCTACGTACTGCTTAGCCTTGAATTAGTTTTATATATGCAATCATTTTAAACCTAATTTTACTTTGTAGTCTGTCTAGTGCTAACCTTATTTTGCTATGCATCTTGTTAAGTGCTACAACTCCATGAATCTTGACAAAACTTGTCTTGTGTGCTAAGACAGCACACGGTATAATAGACCTCATGTGCAGCTACTGTTTAGGGTTTGTTGTACGAGACCGTCAAGCTACGTGTTCCTCTGTAGCGTGCTAAGTAGCAGCTGACAGCAGGTTATTATATACAAGGCCAGTGCCAATGGGGTGTACACTGTGTATCAGTATCATCCAACTACTGGACTGATGCAAATCATGCATTTTGAGTAGCTAGGCTAATAGAGGACTTTTAGTAATACTTTAGTAGCGAATTATGAAAGTTTTGATTACCAACTAAAACCATGGCGGCTGCTTCGCGTTTTGAGGACATTTTAAAGATAATTTTCGGATAATTTACTGGGTAATTCTATCTAGGATAAGAGCAAAAGGGCAACAAAATACGGCTCATAAAAATCTTTAATTTAATTCAATCTTTAAGTTTTGCTTTTTTTGTTTTGTTGCTAAGCAAAATGTTGTCCAATCGAGTGTGAAGCTTTCTTTCGTTTGACTCTCAATTAAATGTTTTCAACGTACATTTGCTAATCCGATTATTGCCTTTTCAATCGACTAGTTGGGTCATGCTAAACAGTTAGACCCCTCGCTCTCAAGGGTCACAGGTCTAATTGTTGATTAGTTTCTGTTTGCAGAACACATTTTTCTTTTAAGCCTCGCAGCTCCCGGGTTAATAAATTCTTTTTCTAATAATTTCTCCTACGATGTTTTATTCAGATACGCCCTTTCGCATCCTCGCTATCAATGTACCTCCCGCAGCTGTGGCAGGAGTCAGGTGACCACAACATGTTACGTTGTGCCATACTTACAACATTGGCACATCTGGTGCAGGTAGTTAACCACTCCATAGAAGATGGTGACTTGTACACTTACCCACAGTTCTTTGCGAACCAAAAACTTAAACGTGCTTATAAGAACACACAAAGAGAATTTGTAAACTTCAAATTTGACGTTCAAAGTGTAGTTAGTACAAGGACGAGTTTTATCAACTTGCGCCTCCTCTGAGTCTCGTTTAGCGGTGTTAGGTTCGCAAAGCATTGTGGCAAAATGTACAGCCGCCATCGTTTTTGGAATCAATGGCACTCGTCAATGGCGCTCGTCAGAAACAAGATACCTCAAAGCAATATTTCATTCCGACCGTACTTCAAAAATTTGAATAAATTCAGTGAAGTGTGGCTGGGAAGCCGAAACTAACTGCAGAGGAACATAATATAGTCGGGTACCCTTTAGAATTAAAATATTTATCTTTGATCAAAAGATATTAGTACGCGTAGTTAGGCGTAGGTGTTGTTTATAAAACGTATTACGATAGAAAAATATCCGTCACAAGTGAAGTAAAAAATTCCTTTGTTGATATTCACATTGAGAGCTGTGAAAGTTTGAGATTCTTTAAGTCTCATTAAATTCGTACCTATTTTGTAAGCTTCAAAATCTAGTTTTAAGTTAATTTGTTGGAGCTGTTAGGAGAACGAAATTGGATTTCTAATGTAGTCATGTGTTGTAACTCTGGCTTTTGTTGAGTGATGAGAAAAAAGTGTCGGTCACTGTTAGGAGATTGCTTTGTTTCCGTTATGACTTTCATGATTATGCTTTACTGTTGCTGCATTCGAGGTGGAAATTTTGTTCGTCAGTGGCACAAGTTCTGGTTTAAAGCAGTTTATTGTTAATGTGGTGTTCCATTATATCACGTGCACTACTGATTGTCTCCATTTAATAACCCTCTCCCCCCTCGTCCACTAGCACCCACCCCCCGCCAATTTAGAAACGATACGGTAAACTGCTATCAACACTGCTCTTTGCCCTCCATTGCAGGGTCTTGGACGTCTAAGTACCAACTTGTACTCGTTTTTGTTACCCATAATCCAACTCAGCACGGACGTTACACAGGTGAGTAAATTTAAATTTATACAGACAAACCGTAGAAGTTACTGAAATAGAAAACACTGTTCATCAGCCGTAAGGGATGCAGGAATCTGATTGGTGTGGAATCTATTATACACATTTGTTTTGGTAATTGCAACGTCGTTGTGACTGAGAACCTTGGATACATTGTTGACGACACCGTGGA
The DNA here is from genome assembly GCA_027575215.2 of Hydrozoanthus sils. Classification (NCBI taxonomy): domain Eukaryota; kingdom Metazoa; phylum Cnidaria; class Anthozoa; order Zoantharia; family Hydrozoanthidae; genus Hydrozoanthus; species Hydrozoanthus sils. The sequence continues at coordinate 7,634 of JAOBRD020755050.1, forward strand.
GCCACCATTGTTGTCAATCGACTCACCATTATCGTTCAGGTTACCATTTTGTTACTACTGCTGTTATTATTATGCACCATTATTATTACTGATACCATTTACATTGAACTTACTAGAATTTGTATCACAAGAAAATACTTGTTTTCTACAGCCCCCTCATGTGTATCTCCTCGAGGATGGTCTAGAACTTTGGTAAGTCATTGTTTGAAATTTGCAAAATTGACCAGCTTATCTGAGTCTCGGACAATTTCTGAAAAACCTTTTGGCATCACGCCCGCGTAAATGCCTTTAAAATACAACCAAGTTGTACTCAAAAACAAAACAAGCAAATAAATTTGAAAATTTAAAATTGTTACCTAAGTAATACCATAAAGACATTTTTCTACGATATTGATCGCGGTTGTCAACTTAGCTCCCTGTTAATCACTTGGCTACTTGTACGATAATCGCTAACATGTTAATTCTAGCAAGGGAAAGATGCAGGAAATGTGATTAAAATTGTTCTCCTAGAAAGAGACTTTGAAAGAGCGGGCAATTGCATTCGCAGTAAGTTGACAAGGTGATAAAATAATTAGGGTTTCATGCTTCTGCCGCTCACTACAATTGGCTAACTTTCTAATTGCTTCAGATATCCAATTAGTCTTGTTTGCATAGACGAAGTCCAAAGCAAAATCTTTTTCTCGCTTTTTCTCGTAGTTCGAAAAATGCAAAATCGTGCTACTTTAAAAGGCTCCAAGTCGAAAAATATTTTTTGCAGCTTGCTGAAATTTTGCATAAAGATAGCCAGATACTTGGAATAAAAAATGGTACCAGCGTTTTGCGATATTTTGCTTGGATTTTAAGTTATTGGCTTTTTCCCGAACTTTTTTGTTTTAAAAAGGCGCGTAAACTTTGAACTGCGATTAAAAAATAACGAAACATTAATCGGCAAAAGCCTGGTATTGTTTTGGCGGCCATTGGGTGCTAATTGATTCTGCTTGTAGTTGGTATCACTGCGTTTGATAGTTTTTGAGATGGAGCTCTTTATTTGGAAATACTTGCCTCTGAAACACAGGCCTGTAAGACAAATTAGATTTTGTCGTTTATAAAGAAAGAAACACTTTTGAACGGAGAAACTATTAAGGTTTCAGAAAACGTATACTTTCATAGGGGTAAAAAGTTTGCCGATTACATACTATGAATACTGACTTACATGGTTATATTTTCCTTTAAGGTACAAGACACTTGAGAGTGCCCCGACTCTTACTCCAGACCTTCTGCGTTTGTTCCACAACATGCTGCTGTTGCTAGGTACGCCTTAGTTGCAGGGTTTGTTTCGCTTACCTTAGGTGTAGCTGTTATGTACACCTTACTTATGGTGTTTAACAATTGGTTTTCAATGGTAAAACCTGTCATTACGCCTTGAGGGTAGCCTTTATAGCGTTCGCCTCAAGAGTAGCTGTTGTTAGAACTTCCTTTTGCTTTTTTAAACAATTCTTACTTTCAGCTGCTGTTGACCAGACATCGTGTGTAGTTGCTGTCATGCTCGCCCTGTGTACATCGTTTTTTGGTTTGCCATATTCTTTCTGATGGTTACTACTGTTGTTACTTTTTAGTGACGCTTTGGCTCAAATGTTTTGGTACTGAACTATCTGCAATTCTCGATTAAAGCTTCATTTCCCGCTTCTTCCAGAATCAAGCTCAGAAAATCTTAGAACAAGTTTTAACATCATCGAGTGCTACGTTCTTTTGAATGGAGGAGAATTCTTAAAGGTATCTTTTTTAAAAGATAAAAAATTTAAAAATCTTATTAACTCGCTGAATATTACGTTATGACCTCCCTATAAACCTTTCTGTTTTAACTTACTTAAGTCTCTGTAAGCTTATGCGCTTCGTTTCTTTTTCTTTTTTTTTTGGTCTTTAGAAGGTTTTGAATTTTTGTTAAATAACATTTGCCATGCATTTCTGTTCTTGTGATTGTTTTTTGTGGCTAACGAGATTGTAATTTTAGACTTTTGGTAGCTCGTTGGCAAGAACGTGTGACAGTATGATTGGAAATATCAAGCCAGAGGGAGGCATTATAGTTTCCAGGGTGAGTTGTTGTTAACAAGGCAGACAATTTAGAAGAAGTATACCTTTAGAATTCTGTCTTTAGGGTTTCTAATTTATTTCATTTGTTTTTTGTTTCCTCAAGAGCCCTGTACACGAATAGTTTAAATCAATATTCATGCAAGGTTATATTTAACATAGCAGTTAGCAGGGAATATGCCCACATATCATTTAATACAATATACAATACAGTAACATGCAATACAATACAACACAATAAAATACAATACCTGACAATACAATATAATACAATACAGAGCAATGCAATGCAATACAATACAATACAATACAATACAATACAATACAATACAATACAAAACAGTGCAGTGCAATCCAGTACAGTGCATTGCAATATTAGTTTCTCCCTTGTGGGGTTTTCAGAATCAATTACATTTACAATTACTGAATATGAAAATTCTTTTTTAATAGTCGTATTATTTCAAAAATTTTCGTATACAATGACTAGAAATGGCAAAAGTTGCAAGTGGTGAAGTTTAAACAGATAAAATTATACTGTGAAGACTAAAGACAGGTTTTCAAAAGATAGCTTCGAACGTATTTTCAAAAAATATTCATAGAATCACTCAATTCCAAAGGGTGGTTAAGACGATTTGACTGCTAATCTCGTCAAATCTGGAACTCAGAATTTATGAGTTTGTGCATGCGTCTAAAAATGCATTCGTTGATTGTCGTCTTGATATCTTAAGATACGTTATTCTTTTTCTTCTTTTTTTTTGCACAGACTATTGAGACTGCAGTAAAAGCATTTCCTTCGGAATGTGTTCAAGTTTTTCAACCAGTGTTGGTGAAGTTATTTCAATTGATACTACAAGAAGAGGTGAGAAGGCGAAAAACTGATTTATAGTCATATGACAGAAATATCATATACTATCTATAACTGGCGAACCATCTCCACAGAAACAATGAATAACGTACAGTCGAACCGCAATACGGACACCGAAGGAGCAGAGCGAAGTGTCCGTATTAGAGAAGTGTTTGTATTAGATAGGTAACTATGATGCCGTCACTTTTAAAACCCAACTGACAGATTAGAGTGTTCAGTATAACTAAAATCAAGCCCAAAACTTAATAGGTGCAGCAAACGGTTACTATTTTTTAAAAATGACTTATGCGTGGCACAACCGTAACCACCGGCAGAAAATGGTACTTAACGTTAATTATCGACACGTGATTCCAGAATGTCGGTATTTAAGAGCTTAAAGCCGTGGCTAAACGGTGCAACATTGCATGAAACGTTGCGCGCAACGGGAGAATTACACCGTGTAGCCACCTCTGAAATTGTTGCGCGCAACGTTGCATGAAGTAGAAACAGATCCTACTCCTGCAACATTGCACGCGACGGTTTCACCGAGTGGCTACACGAAGGGTTTCAGTTGCGCGTAGTGTCGCATGCAGTGTTGCATTGTGTAGCAACGGCTTAAGTTTGTATGAATTTGCTCCCAAGGGCCGAGATTTTTGTTCGTTATCCGTATGAGAGAGGGTCCGTACTATAGAAAGTTTTTTTAAAGGAAATGTATGAAAATTTTGCTGGTACATAGAAAACTGGTCTTATTAGCGGTGTCGGTACTGAGAGTTTCGACTGTGCTCAAGTTTTAAAGCAATTATTTAGGTGGAGTCCTACAAATCATTCATTTTGCTTATCGTGAAAGACAAAAACCGGCCAATCTTTACACAAGGCAGAAACTGAGACTTCTCAGACTATGAAGTTAATCCATAGGTAAAATTAATTTACCCTGCAGCATTCACAGGCGCCTCCGGCAGCAGCTCCAAAGCGATCCGTGTATACTGGAACTCGTTTTACCGTCTTTATTGGGAAAGAAGGGCATTTGAAAACATTCAATGCCAGGAATCGAACTGGGAACCTCGAGATTAGGGGCAGAGACCTTACCACTGTGCCAGCAACAACTGTCTAAAGTGAACATCAACAGCCTGGACACTGCAGGCAGCAGCATTACCCCAGTTACAGTTGCAAGAAATCTTGGAACTTGATTTGACTCCCGCATAAACATGCAAACACAAATCTCAAAGTCTTGTAAAGCTTGTATCTATCATCTATTTAACATCAGGCGAATCCGGAAGTATCAAGACAAAACAAAAACAGAAACACTTTGATAACATGCCGCCTCTATTAGTGCAATAGCCTGCTGTACGCCTTACCTGCCAAATATCTACACAAGCTCCAACTGGTGCAAAACAACATTGCCCGCCTCGTCTGCTCCGTCCCAAGATTCTGTGTATAACGCCTACCCAGTACTCTACACTGACTACCCTACCGCATTTAGTCCACGGTCAAGCAGCACAATACACCACCAACTTGATCACTGTAAAGCACAACTCTGGATACTGCCTACGCTCCAACAACACACTTCTACTTGCTCCTTCTAAGCGCATCACCTGAAAGACGCTTGGCAACTGTTCATTTACCACAGCTGCTCCCAAAATCTAGAACAAACTCCCTCATCAGATTAGGAACCTCGACAAACTGAATAAGTTCAAAGCACAAACAAAAACCTAGCTTTTTAAAAAGCATTTAATCAAAATTAGTAAGTTTACATCAGATAAAATATTTTTAAGAATTTTAAAGTAGGAGTTAGTTAACTAGTCAGTATTGTAAATTCATTCTGTTTATAATATTTCTTATTTATTGTTACCGTTTTATGTAGATCTTTGCATTTGATTATAATTGCATGCGAATTTGCGCATTACAAATGTTAAAGTACTATTATCATTAGCCCCTCTGCAGACTCGGAGACCAGTTATAATATTATTTATCTTTCCAAATAATTGATTTATGTACAACCGAGTTACTGTCAAAATCTATTCTGAAACTACACAGTGACAAAGAATCCTAATTGTACGATCTCTTTCCAGGAATATCCACCTCTAATGGCCATCTATTTGTCAATATTTGCCAAAATTATCCTTCACAACGGGACATTTTTCTTCAGTTTAGTGGAAAATATAGCAAGCAGTTGCGGTAAACAGGTAATCTGTTACGGCTTATTTTCTCCAGACATATCGGTTTATTAAACCATATTAGAAAATGAGGCATAGTCAAGTGACTTAACCCATTTTGCTTGCGGGCATCGTGTTTTTCTTAAAATATTTGAGATCTTGTAAATTAAGTATGTGGTGCACATTTATTAGAAAGTGCTACTTCTGTTGTATTTATCATCACCTAATTTTATTTTAGTATTTTAAGACCAGATTTAGATAAATAATATCATAACGACACGTCCTAAAAACAAGTATTGTACGTTTCCCAGTTTTTCCACAAACTATGCCATTCCATTTGTATTATTATTATTTTTGTTACTATTATTATTATTATTGTTTTTATATTTATTATCATTATTGGTTTTTTTTATATTAATTACTATTGTTGTTTATATTATAGAAACGTTACTTCAGTTTATCTGTTTTTCAAATTAGTTTAACAACAAAATAATGTATTTATAGATAACAGAAAACATCTATTGATTACGCTATTGAATTGTTTTAAGTATATCAATTTTTGCGTGCTTTCCCAGGTAGATGAAGTTTTTGGTAGTTTTTTGGACATCTGGATGGATAAGGTATGGGCTTACTCCGGTTGGTTGCAGATCATGTGTTGCTATTTCAGGTTATATTGTGGTAATATGTGCAAAAAAATAGGTGTTTACGTAACTCGTTTCCATAGGTTCCAGTGGTAATACTAGATCTACGATCTAAGTCGCCGTCTTGTTGACTGAGTTGATTAGGTGCCAGACTGTCGTGCGGGAGGTTTATAAAAAATCTGAGAAGAAGGTGCTTCCTTTACTGTAACATCAGCAGACGACGAGACCTTCCCGAACTATTGGCTCAGTCTTTCGTTCTTGTATTTTTGGGAACTTAACCAGAACTCGCAACATTTGTTGAAAAAGAGCAGGGTGATTCCAGTGTCGTGGCCATTCAACCATTAACTGAGAGGAACTTTGAATAAATATCATTGTGAGCCATATAGACCGGACTACCTAAGACCCTCGGAAACAAAGTTCTCTTTACTTATTACTTTGTTAACAGGTCCTGAAAAGCCCTGATTGGGAGCACTTTTATAGCACTGTATTTTTATTTGTATCTATGTTTTAATCTGACGTTTGGTAGCACTGTTTTGTAAACAGCCGCTGTATTCTCCATCTTCTACCGTCCTGAAAGCTCGCTATTTTGATTTGTTAAGACTTATTTAAGTTCGTACCTGCCTCGCGTGGGGGGGGGGGGGGGGGGGGGGGGGGGGGGGGGGGGGGGG
>JAOBRD020755153.1:0-14006 GCA_027575215.2 Hydrozoanthus sils
AAATACGACATTAGGTTGTTTGAGACTGAAATGTAAAACAGGCAGGCAAAACCAAACTTAAAAACCAGCATATTATTCAAACTTTTGATCTTAAAAATCAATTTAGAAAAGCATAGAGGATAATTTAGCTTTTCAAGTAGTTGGTCAACAAAAAAGTGGACCTTCGCCGCCTGTGGTGGGGGGGGGGGGGGGGTGTATCGCAAACGCACCCACCATATGCTCCCACCTCCCCCCTCCTTACGGAGCTGAGAAGGGAGACAAAAGGAAGGGGGGATAGATTATCACTTCTGAAACATTCTTCTATCGAAACCCGTTTTGCAATTAAAAGAGAGAGGGCTTTGTTTACTTTCATATAATTTTTTGATTGTTTACTTTACAGGAGTTAACGCTTGCAGACCGGTTCATGGTGGGCGTGTATGGCTTCATCTTTGTCTCGTTTATAGTGACGATAATAATGCTGAGACTGCAGCGCGACCGCTATCATTATTATGCAGATATATTTTACAGTCATACCGAGTGGCTCGTGAGTATAACTAACTTCGTACTGATCAAGACAACTGTTAATTCTAAGTTAGGAAGAGAAAGACAGACAACTAATACAGACAGATGGGCAGTCAGGCAGATAGACAGATAATAGTAATAATAATAATAATAATAATAATAATAATAATAATGATAATAATAATGATAATAATAATAATAAAAATAATAATAAAAATAATAATAATGATAATGACAAGGACGATGGCGATAACGATGACGATGACGATAACGATGACGATGGCAACGACGATGGCGATGCGGATGAAAATGACGGTGGCGATGGCGATGACGATAGCGATGACGATGCTGATGCTGATACTGATGACGATGTCGGTGAGGCTGATGATGATAACGATAATGATAATGATAAGGGTTTCATCGACGCTCCACTAAGTGGCTCTTCTTTGTCAAACCAATCAAACACTAGGTCGCACATAACCATACTCTTATATTGACAAATGCTTGGGGTCTTTTAAGTTCCCCGGATAGTATTCAGAAGACTAGAGCAACGGCTTAACGTGCCTGTCCACGGATAGTGCATGGCGAGAGAAAGGCTGCAAAAATGTTCAACTCTCGACATGGCCTGGTATCGGTGGTCACAGACGGACAGATAGCTAGGTAAAACTGATTGCTTAAATTCAATCTTCATGCAACAATAAGGTGGGGAGAGGGGAGGAGACATATTGTCCCTAAATACCGCAAAATTTTGATTGGCTAGCTACTGCTCGAAGACAAACTTTCGATTCTTTTATTTCAGGTTTGGTTTACAGGTCCACTGTTCTTTTTCCTTTTGTATTACTTGAACCTGTCGCTGTATCACGTGCTGCTGTGGGAAATCCTCTCTGCTATAGTTGCACTCGTCCTCAACAGCTGCTTTTCTCTTGCCAAGTGAGTAGGTCTGAGATTTCAGTTAGAACTCACTTCAAATTGATATTTAACAACGGATTAGTAGAAACAGAAGTAAGACAGGGGTGCGGCCCGTCGCAACACGTATTTTGGGTGCGGTTGAAGGTATTTTTGGAGCTGTTCCACCCTCCTCCACCCCTTTGTCTTAGCTAGTTAGGGATGGAACAGCGATCGCAAAAACTCCTTCTAAAACACCTTCAACCGCGCCAACAGGCGCACAAGATACAAACACAAGGTGAACTCAGGGTAGGTAGGCGAACTTTATTTCCAATATTTTTGGTTTTGAAATTTTATAACACTCTGTATGGGAAATTGTAAACATTTTATTAGACTACCTGCAAGCTTGGGTTGCTTGTAAGCCAATTGGATTCCGCGAACTAATTGGATAATCAAGTTTTGATAATTCTCTGTTTACTTTTGCCGTTCAGCTCCTCTACGTACTTCCTACGCGGATGGCTTAAAACCACCATTCTCATTCCATCATCATGTTATTATTCCATCATCATGTTATCATTCCATCATCATGTTATTCCATTATCTTGTTATTATTCCACCATCATGTTATCATTCATTCATCATGTTATTCCATCATCATGTTATCATTCCATTATATTATTCCATCATAATATCATTCCATCATTATATTATCATTCAATCATGTTGTTCCATCATCATGTTATCATTCCATCATCATGTTGTTCCATTATCTTGTTATTATTCCATCATCATGTTATCATTCAATCATCATGTTATTCCATCATCATGTTATCATTCCATCATCATATTATCCCAGCATCACGTTATCATTCCATCATCATGTTATTATTCCATCATCATGTTATCATTCAATCATCATGTTGTTCCATCTTCATGTTATCATTCCATTATCATGTTATTCCCTCATCATGTTATCATTCCATCATCATGTTATTCCATCATCATGTTATCATTCCATCATGTTATCATTCCATCATCATGTTATTATTCCATCATCATGTTATCATTCCATTATCATGTTATTCCCTCATCATGTTATCATTCCATCATCATGTTATTTCATCATCATGTTATCATTCCATCATGTTATCATTCCATCATCATGTTATTATTCCATCATCATGTCATCATTCCATCATCATGTTATCATTCCATCATCATGTTATTATTCCATTATCATGTTATCATTCCATTATCTTGTTATCATTCCATCATGTTATCATTCCATCATCTTGTGATCATTCCATTATCATGTTACATTCCATCATCATGTTTTCATTCCATCATGTTATCATTCCATCATCATGTTATCATTCCATTATCATGTTATTACTCTATCATGCTATCATTCATCATCATGTTATCATTCCATCATGTTATCATTCCATCATGTTATCATTTCATCAAGTTATCATACCATATCCATGTTATCATTCCATCATGTTATCATTCCATCATGTTATTATTCCATCATGTTATCATTCCATAAAGTTATCATTCCATCATCATGTTATCATTCCATCATCATGTAATCATTCCATCATCATGTTACATTTCATCATCATGTTATCATTCCATCATCATATTATTATTCTATCATGTTATCATTCCATCATCATGTTATCATTCCATCATCATGTTATTTTTCCATCACCATGTTATTATTCCATCATCATGTTATCATTCCATCATGCTATCATTCCATCATCACCTAACGGCTTAACTTGTAGCTGCTAAGACATCATTTCTTTAATTATTAAAGTCAATTTATGAATGCCTTTGTTCTTACCAGATCTCGCTTGTTTCGATTCATTCCTTTTGATATCAAAATTTTCAAGTCCAACTCAGAAGACGAAATAGTGCATCAAGATGAAAACTTAACGAGAGCGCTAGAAAATGAATACATCACACGTGAACACTCGAACAAAGATGGATATGAAAAACTTCCACAGGACGAGGTTTGTAACCGAGGTATTTCCTTGAATTGAGATAAAGATGTACTGTATGTATGTATGACTATCTGAGAAGAAAGAATAAAAGAGAGATAAAGAACGTCAACTAACCTCGTTAAGGAACGGATATTGGATTTTACTGAAGGTGGCAAGGGGAGAGATATTCTTCTAAAAAGTTCATTAAAGCTTTTTTGTCAAAGTAAATTTAAATACTTGTAAAAACTGACAATATCGATACTTACGTCATATGCTTAAAAGCTAAACCTTAATCCAAAATATGTTGATATCCGTGGACCTTCTGGGCTGTAATGCTGTCTGTTTTTGCATAACGTGGCCAAATTGGCTTTTCATCACAACGAAAGCTAAGGAACGGGTCATTAATTGGCGCGTGCCTTTGAGGTTAAAAACTCTTAACAGCAGTTAAGGATCGTATATACACAATAAGCCTTGGACGTTACCAGTTCCTGATTGAACCGGTACGTTTTTCGGCTACATTAACATCAAAAAATTTCGGACAAAATCATTTCGTACAATTTATTTTCGGACACTTGTTTGCGAATTTCGGACAAAAATTTCGGACTTTTTTGCAGCAAATTCGACTTTATTATATACCTGTTTCGACGACAATTACGAACGTTTTCAAATATGATATCGTTTGTTGCAATGCAAAAAACAAATTCAGACAAAATCAGTTTATTTATACATCTGGTACGGGTTCATTCAGTTCATTTTCAGGAAGTGGGTTTTAATAGTAAAGGCAAGCTCATCGCCGATGTTGTGGACCACGTACTTCAAGAAATTTCTCGCTTTTCCTTTACTTTTTTTCTTACACACGACGGAAGTGTTAGGCTACTGAGTACTGTGGAATCTAAAAAGTACCGGAGTTCACCAATAACATTGGGTGGACTCGAGGTCGTCCTAAGAGCAACATTTAAGATTATTGAGGATTCGAAACGGCAAATACTTTGCCAATTAAAATAACTAACTGAACATAATTATGATGCTATTGGAGAGGCTTTTCTGCACGTTGAGATCTAGAGAACAAGAAGAGGATAATAGTACCGGCGATAATAACGATAAAGATGATGAGACTGTCATAATTATTAATGACGGAGATTGAATCATTAAAAACGGATTTATTTATCAAGGACAAACTTTTAAACGATTTTCGTGTAAAATCAAACTGTAAGAAAATATAAACAAATTGTCTGTTACTGTCCTTAAAATAAAAATCGATGGTCTATATCCATCGAAAAGATTTTCGGATGCTCAAAATTTTCGGACGGATTAATATTCGGACAAACTTTTTGTCCGAAATTAAATTCGTCCGAAATTTTTTGGTGTTAATGTAGGAACTTTTACAAAAAGCACTTTGTTTCCTCGGGTTCAAGTTTTTGGTTTTCTAGGTTTTAGTATTATAAACACTGATCATCTTTTTCACGATTCTGGTTTAGTGACATAATTAGTGCAAATGGTAAAAAAATCCTCAACACGTCTAGTATCGTAATAAGTTCATTTCTATTCTCTCAGATACAATCAACTCTTGTCATGAGCTTGGCAACGTTCCGTTATGACAGTCTCTTCGACTACAGTGGTGAACTGAGGGACAGAAAGGGAAGAGTTGTGGTGGATAGACACTTCTCTTGGCTGAGGAAACATGTTCAGCCGATCCTGGAGGCAGTGAATAGGAAGCGTTTCCAGAGGGGGCAACTCACCTACCCCTATTTCCTGCCAAGGTGGATTCCGAACGGAGTCCAAACATAAACGAAGAAAAATAAGTACAACAATAAGAAACTGCTTGCACTGGTAACTTAATTAAAGTTAACAAGTGCAACCCAATTTAAGTCACATGTGAGTCCAGTTTTTAAAATTTCATGGTTTAATCTTTTGACTCGACTTTCTCTTCAGTGCTAACTTAAACGGGAAAAACACAGTATACAAGCGAAAGTCTATCTAATCAGCAACTTGTAACATGTAAACTATGCCAAGCCAATTCAACTTTCTTTTCTTTCTTTTGGGTATTTTTGTTTATTTTAATAAAAAAAAAATCTCGAAAGTTTTCAACCTCGAGTTTTGCATTTCTAGTTCACTCAGTCTCGGTTATCAGCTCATAGACCGCTGACCATATTCTTGGTGTTCGCTTGTCACGTGACGTGAAAAACGTCTCTAAATATCACTGTAAATGAAAAAAATAGTTTTTGAGTCTTAAAGAGAACACTTAATTATGTACTTTGGGTAAATTTGAAGCCGATACTACCATTTCCGACCAAAATATAGGCAACTGATTGCATGCCATATTACAATAAAATGTATGGCGCCGCCATGTTTGTGTCCATGGACAAGGGAACAAACATGGCCGCCAATTTACCAAGTTTCGCAAAAGCCCTCAATTACGAAAGATATTTTCCAAATTGTCATTGATATGACTAAATATTCACTTATTTAATATATTGTTTAATATCACAAGGCAAAATTGCCCAAAATATTGCACTGATTTGACTCCTCCAATACGCCGACTCACCGTTGCGTAACTCAAATCGCTTCACCGATATCTCAACAACAAAGTAAAGTAAATCGTTGAAACTTGGCGTGAAGACTAGTAAAAGAAAGCCTGAAACGATACTAAAAACACATCTTCATAGAGTTCATAGTTTCAAAGCTAGAATTTTGGTGACGTCACATGAAAACCAAGAATATGGGAAATGATCATAAGAGACTGTGTAGTGCTGCAAAGCTAAAACTATGTCCGCGATGTGTACATGTGTTTAGTACGACTTATAGAGAGAATTGCTGATCTTGTATACCACTTGTTAGTCATAAGCTTTGGGTAATTTGTATGAGAGGGAACTAGAAGGAAAAAAAGTAAACAGTCCCGCTGGGCGTAAATTGTGGGTAATTTAGAAGCGAAATATAGCATAGCGAGACTGTGATTCTGGCAACAGTTTTTCGTGTTACACGGTAAATCATGATTAGTGTAACGCAAATCTTTCACCACTTTCACTAAATAGTTTGTTAAAGTTAGTGTGCTCAGTGGCCCAATATTGTAAAAGTTAAGTTAAAAAAAACCACCTACACCAAAAAAAGAAAAAGATGACAAATTAATGAAAAAAGCAGACCAGCAACTGCCCTACTACAACTTTCGCCGCCGTTGTCACATGTTTGTCCTCAGTTTCTCAAACTTTTGCCGCGATAATGACAATTTTTTGACGTGATGTTCACAAAGTTTTGAGGTGCTGTCAACAAACTTTTGCCGTGAAATTTGGGGAGCTGTGTTTTCAAACTTTTGCTGCGATATTCACACAAACATCTGCCGTGAAATTTGGGGAGCCGTGTTTTCAAACTTTTGCCGCGATGTTCACACAAACTTTTGCCGCGATGTTCATACAAACTTTTGCCGTGATGTCAACAGGCTGTATGCACATGTAGGGCCTCTTCGCTGCCTTTTTTGTAATTTCATCGACGTAGTCTGACCATTTCAGCTTGTTATTAATATGGACCCCCAGAATCTTATGTAGTTAACAACCTCTAGTGGGGGGGGGGGGGGATTGCACCTGTCGCACTGAAAGATATAGAAGCGCGTTCATTCAAGCGTCGAGTGCCACGAGGCTGGACGAGAAGATCCATTGGCAAGGTGTATTTGAATTAAATGTTTCATTTAGAAGTTCAATTATGTCAATGTCATATAGCCAGCGGAAAGTGTAGTTGCATAAATGGAATTTCATCAAAAGGGTTAACAACGCTTTACGGAGCTAAACTTAGCCCAGAGCACGTGAAAAAGTAATTCAAATACTGAAATTTGACAGAGCATCCAAAATCTGTTTATCATAGCCTTTTTCGGTAAAATGATCGATACATAAAACTGATGTCTGGCGTACTGAATGCTACAGTTAATGTTGTGGTTTAGAATAGCAAATCAAAATGGAGGGGTTGCTTTTTGTCTTCTATAACACAAAGAATATAATACAATTATGTAATAAGAAAATGAAAATTGATCAAACAAAGCGAACTACTTAATATGTAAAGTTAAATTTTCCCAATATTGCTCTATGTAAAGTATGGGCTCTAGTTGGGAGAATTTACTCTTCAATCATGTAAGTGGACCTGAATGGGTTAACCACTGTAGTTGGGAGAATTTACTGATCATGTAACTGGACCTGAAAGGGTTAACCTCACAGATGAGAAGATTCTTAACAACAACATTTTTAAAGATAACTTTTTAGAAAAACCGTCAGCTTTCTAAAGTATCTCACGGCGTTATTCTAAAGTTTATCAATTCTTAATTGGGATTCATAACTGATTATTGGTCTATCAATGTCGACCTTAAGGGATGGACCAGTTTGTCTCGTGTGGGGAGGGGGAGTGGAAGAATGTTTTTTCTGCAATTTTCTTTTCAGTCAACAGGTCAAGCTTGAGAAAACACAATATTTTTGTCCATTTTCATACATTCTTTTTATAGGATTTCGGCTTTTCTGTCTGGGTTGGCCCTGCAATTTTTTTTATAAATTCTTTCTTCTTCTTCTCTGTTATAAGTCACCCTTGTTACACAAGCAACGATCATGCATACAAGACACGAATCATGCGCCTGGTTCGGTTGCGAGTCGATAAATCAAGTATGAGGAAGGATAAACAAAGTTAGTTTACTGTTTTCTTTTAAGCATTTTCACTCAAAGGAACCTGTTCATTCATAGGAATTCAATAAATTTGCATTGAAAGATCAAGGATGCCGATCGATCGGGTATCAAGTTTGCCTTTCTTACTTGTTTAATCTATGGTTTCAACACACTGCACACCTTTATTAAACATCAAGTTGTGCTGAATGATTTTGTTGTCAAAAGCGAAAAATAAAAATATACCGGTTTTCATAGTGGCCATGTTGGTTACCAGTGAACAAAAGAACTTTGTTCACAGGTTTCTTTTGTCTAGGGAACAAAATTGCCATTTCGTTTTGGGGAGGGCGTGAAAACCTTGAATACAGCTGATGTTGTTGTAATACGTACACTCTTATAATTTCCTGTGTCAAAGGCCAGTTTTTGAAGAGTCTGTTAAGCGTGTTTAGAATGATCTAGTAGAACTAGCGTTGGTGGTTTGTAGAAGCTATTTCTCATCTTTTTAAATACCAAATAATGAATATTAATCGATTTGTTAACTCAACAACAGAAACAAGGCCACTATCATAGTTCACACTAGACTGCCCCTCAAGTATTCTATAACGACTATACTTTTCTAAAGAATCACTAATAAGACTAGTTTCACAGTAATATCATCTGTTGCCGCGGCCGATTTAGTTCACACCCACAAACTTTAACAGCGTCTGGTCAAAGTCTTATTGTCGACTGCGAGAAACTATGGCTAAAGTGCTAAGGGTTCTGTGTTTGTTCCTTGGGTAAGTTTTAATAATTCAAAACTTTCCAATTATTTTTGCGAGTGATATATATAATATCTGCTGCAGTCAGTTTGCGATTTTTTTCTCGCTTCTTACTGACCAGTTAAAAGCTCATCCCTACTTGTTGATATAGCCACGCATAACCTTACTTCTGGATTCTTTGCTGATTGCTTTGAAATCAGACACTATTTCACTCAAATTTGCGATTTAAAACTCAAATTGTTCTCATTTCTATGTGTGTTTAAACCAAAGACAATTTAAGTCTTGGACCCCGTCCACACGAAACCAGTGAATCTCCTCACCCAGGGATTTCTCCTCATTCATTGTTTCTATTAAGAATAATTTTGAATTTACGACTGACTGCGCTTCTATGCTATGCTCGCAGCCCCCTCAATATCAATTTCGTTCCGATGGGCCTGTCACCGAAACAGTATCTTTTTAAAACCTCTCTCAAGAGTGGATCTTTTTAACCCGCCAAGTTTGCGTGGGAATCGTGTGGAAGACCGAAACCGGGTATTTTCGAGTCCACTGATGTCTAAAAATAGGGTCCAGGATGTTATGAAAACAACTGGTTCAAAATGGTAGATAAAAACCTCGTGTTGACAACTTTGCTTTCGATCAAGGCTCCGACCACACGAATTCGTACAAAAATATATGCGGTTTCATAGATATCCGGATTCCTGTGGACCGCGGGGTCTAAGAATTGCAATAAATGATTTGGAAAACAAATTTGATCAATTTAACCCCAAGGCTTTATCGTGGATTTACTGAGTCATTTTCCCCGAGACGATTTCCACTGACTATGAACTGCGAAGCATTCCTTACTCATTCTGTTTTGTTCAGTAAAAGATTGAAGCTAAGTAAAGTTTGAAGAAAAAGTTAGAAAATTAGCTATCGAGCCAATGCCTCAGTTTGTTCTTAAATTTTTGCCAATCTGAGCCTCGTTCTCATAAAAGTGTTCTTAAGATATAGGCGTGTATTGCATTGATAAAGTCGTAAAGCTTCATCTAAGATTCGTTTGATATCAGGCATATACGTAACACGATCCAAA
The DNA here is from genome assembly GCA_027575215.2 of Hydrozoanthus sils. Classification (NCBI taxonomy): domain Eukaryota; kingdom Metazoa; phylum Cnidaria; class Anthozoa; order Zoantharia; family Hydrozoanthidae; genus Hydrozoanthus; species Hydrozoanthus sils. Next base: position 9,833 of record JAOBRD020755153.1, read on the forward strand.
CGATTCAGTAGTATGCTGTTTCTTAAACCTGCTTACTTTCGTGGCCATAGCTCGATAAGAGATAAATACAAAGTGAATTAGTATTAAAAATTTGATAACTAAAGTTTCGGCGTACGTCTCAGTATAACACCATTTTCAAGACTAAGTGGTTTGAATTCATGTAATGACTTATAAAGGAGGAGGAGTACGATAGGCTCAGAACTATATTTAGTAAGTTAAGTACTCTGTGCATTTGGTTAATTTGGCCATCAAGCAGTTCAGTTATCTACTCAAAATACGAATCAGCCTCGGGACACTGTTATATTGTGCGCTTGCCTCATTTGATGACGTCATTCGGGTTCCAGTGCGGGGAGGGGGACTGGAACCACAAAAGACGCTAGTTGCTCTTCTCGCCTCTCTTCTGGCTGCTGTCTCACTTAACTCTTGTTGTAAAAGGAATTGTTTAATTTTTTGAAAAAGTAAGTGCCATACAAAAAAGCAATTCGGTGTGCCGTACACGAGAATCAAAGTTGACTGACTTTTCATTGAAATTACCAGGCCCTGAGGGCACGTGATCTCTAGGATAGGTTTGCCTGACTTTGGCTCGAAAAATATCATGACCAGATGCACATGGTTTGAATTTCAAAGTTTTTAGATATTCTTATTGTAAAAAGAATTTAATGAAAAAGTAAGTTTCATACAAGAAAGCAATTCGGCGTGTACATGACAATCAAAGTTGACTGACTTTTCATTGAGATTACCAGGCCCTGAGGGCCCGTGAGCGCTAGGTTAGGTTTGCCTGATTTTGGCTCGAAAAATATCATGACCAGATGCACATGATTTGAATTTCAAAGTTTTTAGATATTCTTGTTGTAAAAGGAACTGTTTAATTTTTTGATAAATATCAGCTCCATTCAAAAGAGCGGTTGCGTGTACGCGAGAATCAGAGTTGTCTGATCTTTCATTGTAACTTGACGCCGCTTAGGCGTGAGCTCGATCGGGCTTCCAATGGACTCAACTGGGCATTGAAACTTTCTGCTTGAGTGAAAGAAATAACTGGTGAACTGACAGACAAACAAAGGCATTTACTTTGTTGAAGTTACTGAGTATTGGCTCACAGTTGTGAAAATATTGCGAGAATTTTATAATTTTATTCAGATCTATAATCTATGTTACGGTCGATCGCGAATTAGCCGCTATTCTTTGATGATGCCGTATAGAATCGGCGAGTGAGCTCGGAATATTCTTGTAAGACCTTGTAGTCATTTCTGTTGTTTTTTAGCAGTAGCTCTTGGCCCAAATTGAATTCTAACTTTTTCATACTGTAAGCAATAATAAAAACAGGGTTTGAATTCGCAAAATTTTTGCGAACCAATATTTGGAACTTGCGAATCGAAAATTATGCTTTTGCAAGTTGAAGTTTTTTGATATCATGTATTTGTTTCAAATTTTGTATAAACGAAGAGGTATGTAGCCGAAATATATACAAAATCGGGACAAAGTTTGAAATTAAATAAAATCGGGACAAAGTTTGGAATTAAATTCTACCTCGCAATTGCATACAATCAGAGGTCACGTGAGATAGCAAGCATAGTTTATCCGAGCTCAGTACGAGTTTGTTGTCCGAGCCAAACAGTCAAGTTAGAAGAACCTTTGTCAAGAAAAATTCATTTACTATATCAAGAGCTCTAAACCACCACCAGGAGAACTAGGCGTATCATCAGACTTAGACAACGTGATTTTTGGGTCAGATGAAGAGGAGAAAATCAAGGAATACGAAGTCGGTGAAGCTACAATGAAGAACACAGAAACGGCCATACCGTCCCGCCAGAACATCGACTTGAATTCCATTGAAATATCACTGCTTAGATCGGCCATTGTCGACCTTCCGTGAAGGATAAAGGTGAAAGACCGGCCAAACGGTCAAACAAAAGCGAAGGGAATTTTCCCGCGCTAAAACGCTGCCATGTTGGCTCCACGAGCTCAACAACAACGGGAAAGGCTGACTTCCAGCCTGTCGTTGAAGAACCTGATGCCGACGAATTGATGAATCAAATCATCAACGAAAACCACGATGAGTCAGTAAACGCTGACGGCGGCCAGGACCACAGGCCTACCACCCGAACGATGCGACCTCGGCCGAACGCCACGTTTTTATATACAGCGCAATGGGGTGCACAATCAAGTCCATAAAATAAAGGGTGACAACACTGAAGTAAAACGCAAAATGGAAATTAAGTGTCTCTGTATTGTTTTGGGGCCTTTTGGGGAAGTTAAAAAGGAACTAGTGTAAGCAGGAGAAGAGGGAAGAGAGAAAGAAAAGAAAGGTTGGCTGCATTATACTACTTGAAACATGTTTGTCGAACAACCTAGACAGCTTTCGTCTGAGTATTTGTTAAATCAGTACATTATTAAAATACACAATTTCTATTTTGAATTCACTCATAAAAAATTACTGAGCCATGAATTTTACTCCTGGGCTAAAAATATGAGTACAAGTCGTTAAGTCAGAGCGTTTAATAGTTGCAATTTAACGTCTTAACTGTTAAGTTGGCCGTTCGACAAGCTGTTAAGCAACCCGTTAAAGTTTTCAGAAAAAGTCGTTGAGAGAATCAGGGCAATCCGTTAAAAGGATTTTGCAAGCCGTTAAATTTTTTAAACTACCCGTTAAAAGCGTTAAGGCCAGCGTTTAAACGATTTGAAAAACCGTTCACAACCCTTTAACTAACCGTTAAACTTTGGCCGTTAAGCGGAAAGCTTAAGCCATTTTTGTCCGTTTTCCCGTGTGACGCCACATATTTCGCTCACACTAGATATGACGGGGGCAGTTTCATTACAGCATTGAAGACGAATACAGTCAGCGCGGTTAAAACCAGCCACCGGAAGAATCCGTTTTCTCTTTCTTTTTCCTCGATTTCGCGGACAATGGACTATTATTTGTCGCTTGCTTGACATTCAAATATCCTAACTCAAACAAAGACACAAGACAAATGCTTATGAATATCAGAACTTCGACCACAAAACTTTACATGCAAACTCTCCGACTCTCCAACGATGAACGCTTTGTTTTATGACGTGTCACGTTTCAACGCTTCATTCCCCAGCAAGCTTCAAGTACTCCGGAAACGAAAGTAAACATTACAATTTTAAAGCAAAGTTTATTATTTCCCATAACTTGAAAACCGAAGATCGTTTTTCGAACGTGTTTTCACAGTTACTTAGATAAATATAGCTACAGAATTTTATTGGTCAATAATATAAAAAAACTCAAAGTTTTGGCGTCATAAAGCCTTTCTGTTACCTTAAAAATTCCTCTCACGAGCAGCATCGATCGATGTTGGAAAGCAAATCATTTCTTTGATTCACATATAACACAATGTGTATATAAGATAGAATGTTTAAAATCGAGTGAGGCCAGGTATGCTACGTTAATTTGGTATAGCCTTCCAAGCTTTCGCTGATCTACGGCATCATCAGAGAATGAAAGTGAACTCATAGGGCTGGAAAGTATATTGAGCAAAGTGTTGGGCTATACAATAGAGTGTCAGTAGACAATGGGGTCGTGGCTGTAAGTAAATGCTCGATCTAGAAATAGCTCTATGCCAGACAAAATAAAATTAAATATAAGTCAGAGATAGGAAATGAATAGATAAAAACATAGATAGATAAACAAACAAATAAATAAAATTATTATTATTGATGATAATTGATAAATGATGAGTGAAATAAAATTGAATAAAATAAAACAAAATGGGTACGGCATCCGCCGATCCGCGCAATTTCAGTGAGATCTGCAGTTCGGCTGAATTATGCTTTGAATCCGTAATCCGCACAAGTTTTTTTTTTGCCAAAATCCGAATCCATCAGATTTATTAGATCCGCAGGTCTGCTGAAAATTGTTGAAATTCGCAATCCAAACAATTTTTTTTTTCCCAGACCCTTTCACCCCTACCCCTCCCTGGTACAAATGATCCGTACTGACAATGTTTTCCTATCTGGCCTTACTTTATATCAAGTAAGGCACTGAAATGGTTTTAAAATTTTGACTAGATTTATAAGACTTTGTGTGGAATATTGTCAACATTAATAACAATATATAGTATACTAGCGTGACTTGAACGTGTCAATTGACCCGAGGTCAATTAGCAGTTGGCGGGGACAAAATAATCCCAAAATTACCGATCCATTTTTTGGA
>JAOBRD020755258.1:0-14006 GCA_027575215.2 Hydrozoanthus sils
GTTGTTGTATGTAATATTACTGTAATACATAATATTATAATATTATTATATATAATATATAATATATAATATATATTTTACATGGTAATACTGTTAGTTGATGGCTGAAACATTATACAGTAACGTAAAAAAACTACTTTCAGTAATAAGCAGTTTGTATGAACCTAATATGAATATGTACTTAGCAGTATGTATAGTGCAAGCCTTTGCTTAAGTTCCAAAGCCTTGTGGGCAAATCCCCAGCCCAACAGGTGGTCACTTCTACTCTCTTCTGGCTAAACTGTGATAAAGACATACTAGAAATTCTTAAACTAGCCATGGCTTGAATATCAAGCAGTGTCTTTGAGTGTGAAAACTAGTAGTAGTTGAGTCAGAGACTTAGTGATAAGATGGCCTGATTTTTGGTTCAAATGGCCACATAAGTTATTATCTTAAAATCTTGATTGTTGTGACTTTTAGCAGGACTTAAAAGAGAGTGTTTTCCAAAGGACCCTCAACCAGTGTCGGTTTGCACTTAGCTCTAAGTTTTCTGTTAACTAAAATGTTTATTTTTTCATGAAAAAATTAGTTATTTTCCCTAGATCCCTGTACCTTTTTTGGTATTAAGTTGATCTAACATGAACCAGACAGCTTATTCCAATAATCAAAGATACCAATATAGAAATTAAAGTAATAATTTATTGTTTGTTGCATTGTTCCCAGAAATGATGAAAATGCATTTGTAATCTGCACACTATTTGAAGCCGTTTTTCTTCATGGTTATCAGACACAGATGTTTAAGGTATGGAGCTCTTGAATCATTTTATACAGTAATTATTACGATTATCAGGGGTGTAGTACTTAGTGTAATTTTATGCAGCTAAAAGAAAGCTAAATCCGTTCTCAAGCAAAGTGTCACCTTAGGCCAAGTATTATCTCTGTATTTCCATAGTTTTGTTTTTGTTTTATATTTGTTTTATAACAATTTTGACTCAAGGAGTCACAGGGAACAGGCAATAGGACTTGAGGTTCTCTTCGAGGCCTGCAATCCAGGACCTACAGTTTAACGTCCTCATCCAAGAAGATGCAAAGGTCTTTGAACTGTTTGCAGATGTTGGAGCAAAGGCAGCTTCTTTTCCTCAGTTATTTTAAGACCCTAAGTGAAGGTCCAGCATCAGGAATCGAACCTGGGCCTCCTGCATGACAGATTGGCGCCTTACCAACAAGTCAAAGCAAGCAGATGAGAGTTGTTGACTCCCAGGACACTAATCTAACCCGAGCAGAAGGTGGTTACTCATTAATGAAGTTATTTTCATATTGTTATAGATTCCAAAAATATACAATCTGTTAGGAAAGATCTCTACTGATGATGTAATGTCTACCCAGTCATTCTGGATGCTACTAACAAACTTCACCCACAAAGATGTGTTGAACCAACTGACTCACTTAACTCATGTTAATACTGAAGTTGGACAGTGTAGGGTGAGATAATTTAATTTATAGTGTTCATTTGACTTGGTGGTAAAGACAGATGTTGAATCAAACAGTTCCCTTCACTGTAACTCAATGAGTGTCTGTTCTAGATCTGGTTCTTTATCAACCGAAGTTTCAAAATTGTATTCTGGGCATCACAAGACTCCAAACTTGAATTTTCTATCAATAACCATTGGTCATGTAAAGATACAGAGCATCTTGAGATAAAGCAAAAATTGGATCACATATAATTTTTATTTATTAACAGACGTCGCTGGAATAAAATTGATTCAGATCATTACAATTTTGGCATGGTTTTAAATAACAAAAGACAGTTGAAGCCAGGAGACAGATGCACACTCAACTTAATTAACATATTTACCTTTTAAAAAATAGTTGAATTGACACTGTAGTTTTGAAGAAACAGCAGGTGTGACATATAGTAGCACAGTCATTCAACAGACTGAGAACATGATAGTTTTCATGAATTCAAGAAGGGTAGTTTTCAGAAGAGTGGCATCTTCTAAACATTATAATTACAATGTGCAGGTATTTTTAAAAGTATTGCTGTGTACTAATTTAAGTAACTAGATTAAATCAGGAAAAGCAAGTGCTTTCACTGATTTGACTCATTCAGAAGGTACAGTGTTATTTCACTATTTAACGTAATATGATTGTAGTCATTTTTGCGCAAGTCATTATAAAAGTAAACTATCAAAAATGGTTTATTGAACTCTTAGGCTTGGGTTCGGCTTGCACTGAATGAGGGTCTCACTGAGAGCTACATTGAGTCAATGCTGTCAGACAGGAAAAAACTACAGTAAGTACAATAATTGTAGTTAGGTGAACCCCTATGTACCTAACATTCCTGAAAAGCTTGGGCCTGATACACACAAAGCAGCTAAGCTTGTTGCCAGGTTATGCTGAAAGCTCAGCCAGTTCTTCTTGTGTGTGGTTAGATGATGATGAGTTGAGTTATTGTGTTTGACAATCTCATCGCTGCCTTACTAGTCAAATTCTCACAAGAAAAAAATTACTACACACAAGAGGAGCTGGCTGAGCTTTCTACCTTGTAAAGCAACAAGCTCATTTGTCTTCTTTCTGGGCTTAAGATACCTTTGAACAACTTTAGGAATTACATGAAGGTTTTTTTAATGGTCTTCTCCTGTCCTCTCCCCCTTTCCATGCACCCTTTCAGTTTCTGATGTCTTATATCAATCAACTATTGACACGTGTACATGTTATCACATCAGTTACAGTAAGCTGTGATGTAGGCGACACTCTCATCCATATTTTCTTGTGAAATAGAAGGCATTGAATTATAGCTGTTGTTGGTTTTGTCCAAATCATAGATTTTCCAAATCAAGATACTTTTCTTTTATACCCATCTTGTTGCTGTTTGATTTAAAGAGGTCACCAGTCTGTATTATACTGGAAATAGTAAAAAGTACCAAAATAAGTTAAGGAAACGCTGACTTATCTTGCTAATCTTCCTTTTCATTCCAGACACATACACTTAGTTGTTTGCTTAGACTTCAAAGGTGAATTGCAAATGACATTTCTTTGAAGTGGAGTAGCTTTGTGTAAATGCATGTGATTTCTTAACTGTCAGTTGAGCTTAATAATGAAACACTTGTTACTGAGTGCATAATGAATTACATATGTGCAGTGTATGTACCTCATTTCAACAGGCAGTTTTATCAACCATCAGCTTTCATGCTGGATAGAGAGTTACCAGAAATAATGAAGACACTACTGCAAGGTATTTGAGATGAATAACATCATTGATTAAAACCAACAAAACAATGAAGGTATTTGAGGTAATTTCTTAAACATGATTTAAGTTTGTTTTGCACCAAATTCTGACCACGTTGGCTGACAAGTCGTTTTACATCACGACTGGTTGTGTTGGTCAGATTGCAGTTGCTGTGGATGGAGGAATTGGGGAAAGGGATGTACTTCTGGTTTTATTGATAGGGATACTCTTCAGGAAATGTGAGGTCTGATACACACAAGCGCATTACTTGTTCTTCTTCTCAATTCTTTCCTTCCTCTTTACTCCTATAAGATATTTTCATCTTTTCTTTTCTTTTCCTTTCTGTTCGTAATTTGTTGCCTGAAAAACAAAATGAACATTCTTCATTCTTCTTAGATTTGGTAGTGGCTTAAACAACTTGTTTTTTCAACCCGAACAACACAAATCAGAATTTGAACTGGCAGAAACAGACTAAATGGCCATTAAAAAGTGTGGTGGATTTGAGTCTGGATTCATCAAATACAGTCCGGGATTACTGTTTGCAAATCTGGCCATGCAGCCCCCTAAACTCACTTCTCTGGCCCTTCTTGTTTAAACGTAGAAATACGTGATAGTTTTATCTATGATCAAAGTCTAGTCAAGAGCTTAGAACTGTGTTTAAAATAACGTCAAATAATTTTCATGTCTAGGTTTAGGGGAATTCCACTTTGACCTTAATTACAATACAACCAGCCTCAATTCTTGGACTGCAGATGCTCTGGCTCTTTCTGGCATTTGGCAGGTGCCGCAAGTTGCTGTTATGCGGCCAGAGTTGAGACAACAGCCAAGAGGTAAGGCGATGACAGTGGTGGCTTGTTTGCCCAAGGTTTCTATCCAAGATACACCAAGTAGGGAAATGCCAAATTCTCTTAACTAGAATCCATCCATTTGGGACTAGCCCCTTCGCACCCATACTACGCACTTTTTAAAGGGGGTTGTATGGGTGCGAAGGGACTAGTCCCTCTCAGTCATGGATAAACAAACCATAGGAAGAATGGCTGTTTCAGATTCGTCTGCACATTGGATCATTCTTAGGAAACGCTCGATTAAGTCTAGCCTTAACCAGTGTCCACGTCATTGTAATTTATTTGTATTTTCAGTCATGCTTTACATACAATTAATGTACACTTTTTTTGCTACCTTAAACCAGGGTTCGTACGCTACCTGGAAATCCTTGAATTTCGGGAAATGGTGTTATTTTGAGAGAGACCTGGAAAAATCCATAAATTTTAAGTTTACGGTCTACATAGTGTTATTGTGCCGATAGAATTGCTTTTAGTCATAATTTTTTTATATGATACCAAAATAATGTCACTAACACACTTTATTGAACTAGGTAGTTAGATTTACACGAAGTAATTTTCATCTAGGCCACTATTCGATCGTGATTTGCATTATAACTTGCCATAGTCCCGATTTTTTACTGGACACAAATTTTCTACCAAAACATCAGTGTGCGTGTGTCAAAAAAATGTCTGGAAGAAAGTTCGTAATTTGGTGTTCGAATCGACTTTTACTTACAGTGTCTCCCATATATCGAGACCTTGAAAAAGTTCAGCACACATTGAATTTACCTGGAAAAGTCCTGGAATTTTGTTTTGAGCGAAGGGCAAGAACCCTGTAAGCCAGTTAAACCATACGTCATGTATACGTCACTTGAAATACTTATGTGCACAGTAACTAAAACTCGTTCACCTACAGTTAACACTGTGCTAGGGTTTTAGTGTAATCACTAATAACAGCTTTGAAATAACGTTTAGGCCAACAAAATTGTGGCTAGCCATTTAAACGGTATTTTGAGTCGTTGTACTCAGTATGTTAAGCGGTCAGTCATGTTCTGTGTGAAGAATAGAATTTTAAAATCTCTTTTTTACATAAATGTAGGAGCACCAACTGGTTTTTAGTTACCTTTTACTCATAGAAACTAGATTCCCGAGTGTATTGTCTTGGCAGTTCCCTACGCTCACATTCCAGTGGCAGTTCCTGAGACTGTGTCCAATCCAGGAGCAGCATCACATTCACATGGCTCACTAAGTGATACTACAAGGGGCAATCTAAAAACCCCAAGTTCTCTTGAGAACGAGCTGGAGGTTGCCGAGTTGGCTAGGAGTATCGAGGAGAGCTTTGAGGACAAAAGTTTTAAACCGAAGGACAAAACAGGAGGCCAACTAAGTAACAAGGTAGTGTCGACGTTTTGCCCGCATTTGTCTCGCGGCGTTAGGAGAGGAAATTATATTCTTTGAAAATAAATGTTTCAGCACAATGATGGTTCATGTCTTCTTTAGTTTTACTCATGAATGAAAGATAACAGTTTACCATGGAAATTTAGGTTAAATGGTATTCACATATTTGAACCATGACCCCATACAATTAGGCCCTATCCACACTAATACGTATCCGAAAACCTCCGTTTTCATTTTACCAAAACTTGCTTCCACACACTAGACCACGAAACGTATAACAATTCGTCACTTTCGAAATGAGCAGCGAGGTAAGCGTTTTCGAAAACCTTCCATTTGTGCGTCCACACTAAGATGTTGCACATTCGTATGCGTTTTCAAACGAAAGACAAGGCCCTAGTTGGTTGGTGATGCGATTGAACACTAATGTTAAGTTTAATTTCTTTTTATTAAACTTTGACTTTAAGAAACTTTCGGTCAACTCTCGGGTTTCTGTCTAGAGCTTTCTGTTTACACATATTTGTCGAGTAAGAGGGCTAAACCACAGACTTCAGGCAGAACTAAAACTCTGGTACTTCTGTATCCTTAATGCTCTTTACACTTCCGCCGACATAGCGTGCACTGTACATTCTTTGAAGGCCATCCAAACTAGTGTTTTAAGTAGTGAAACTTAATTTAACAAAGTTTTTAGGATAACAAATCAGTTTTTTATGGTCAACACGGCAGAGTTACTGCAGCTTATATTACTTTGAAAACTGGTTTAAAAGTTAAGAAGCAGTCCATGATATCGGACCTAATACGTTGAAGGAGCGATAATACACACAAACATTGGTACAGACAGAGGCAGCCACGTTTTTGTCAGGTAGCGCATCTTTGTAAAACGGATTTGCTCTATAAATTGGTCGATCTAATGATTACACCGTTAAAGATTCCCACTTGTTCAAATAGTAAGGTTATATTCTATAAAACTGGTGATGATCCTTGTTGCAGTTAGAGAGGGAAACATGGAACAAGCCAGAACATACCCATGTTCAAGAGCAACAACATTCCAGACCAGAAGATACAATATCTAATGACACCTCACCACCAGTCTCTTCACCCACCGCCCCACCAGTTACAAGTCCACCCCTTAGCCCGACACCAATAATGGGTAGCAATAGACTTGGTGCTAGTTCGGGATGGTCGTCCACTTTCGCACCTGAGCCAGTGGACACCACAGACAGTGGTCAGCAGGAAGAAAAAAAAGCCCCGTCAGTAGAGGATCTAAAACCACTAAAATCGCCCCATCGAGATAAGAGTTTCAAATCAATGCTTAGTGATTATACCGTACAAGGGCCTAGAAGCTTTGGGGCGCCAGTTTATGAAGAATCTGAAGTTGGATCAATGCCAAAGGAGGTAGATATTTTGAACGATAGGATACTACGTTTTTGTTCTTTGAAATAACCTTAACTGTGTAAGCACTTCATGAGGAGCTTTCAGTATCAGGTAATTGTCTTACAAACCTCTTGTTAGTCATTACTTCTTTGGTAGTTCTAAAGTAGTGAAGGTAAAGAGGTAGTTTACTAGTTTGAGTCTTGCCGCAAAGCCGAAATAAACAGTGAATGCACAAATCCAGAAAGATTTCTCGTGTGCTTTAGCTCTAGAAAGGAAAAGACCCTCGCGGAGAAAGAAGTTCGAACACAACTTCTGGATAAGTTCTTGCTATGCTGATGCTTAACCAACGGTCCGCTGGGAGCTAGCTGTGGGAAATAGACAATACGAGGCTCTACTCCCTTTCTAGGGCTATTGTTCAGAAGGAGTTTGAGGATTTGGTAATAAATTGTTTTTGCATTTGTTCATAATGTCATCTGCATAATAGGAAGGACTGGGTTAGAGAAATGCACTGTCCATAAATTTTTTCTGCCTGCAATCTGAATTGCGAAAGAAAAGGCTAAAACCATTCAGAATTCAACTCATGTGTGTCTTCATAAACTTCTAGATACCCTACTCTTCCAGCAAGGCAAAAGCACAACTTTTTAGTGATGTCAACAACGTTCCCGGATTCGAAGTGGTACCAAAGAGCAGCTCTGTTCACTCTGAGCAAGCCGATGACAAGACACAACGACTCATGACAATAATTACCGAGATATCCAATGAACAAGGACTAGATAACCAAAACTATCAGTGCAAAGGGTGTGGAAGAAATATTGGTAGGTATTCACTTGTTCGATTCGATAGAATTTTATGATTTTTTTTGACATAGATGATTCATAGCAGTTCTCTTACCCAGCAAACTTAACCCGTTTACAATCAAGCAAATGATGATCATAAATGTTAGGAAAAGGCCGAAAAGATTTAACTACCAGTTCACTCGCTTCCAATTGTTATAACGGTCAGGTACAGCTTGTACGAGTTGGAGACTGGGTTGAATTGGTATATAGTGTCGACCTGGTTACTGCCCCCAAAGATCTTCAGGAATAAACTTGACTTCATGCTCGAGCCCAATGTGGATTGTACTTCTAGGTGTCTTATGGAATAGTGAATAAACTATTTATTACTAGGAAATTGATGTAATTGTTAACTATTTTGGTTATGAATAATAAACAAATATGGCTTAAGTGAGTACACATTTTTAACATATCTTTAAAGTGCCTATGAAGTGAAATTTTTTTTTAACCTTAGTGGATAAGCCTTGCCAAACGAGGAATAGCTGTGAAAATTTTTTATCAAAATCTTTTATGGTTCTCGACTTATTAACGTTATGTTTTCAACTGATAACGTCAACTTGTTGGTAGGCAGATTTTCAATTTTTTGAAATCTGCTGCAAATCCATAACCTGGGGGTGAATTTTATCCAAACTTGGACTGATAACGTATCTTGAGGTTTTCAAAAACTTGAAAATCTGCCTGCCAACAAGTTGACGTCATCAGTTGAAAACTTTAAAATGTTAATATTTCAAGAACCATAAAAGATTTTGATATATTTATTTAACAGCTATTACTCATTTGGCAAGGTCTATCCACTAAGGTTATATAATTTTTCACTTCATAGGCACTTTAACAGAACAATTGTATTTAAAGCTTCACGACATGTTTACAGGAATGATCTATGGCGAGTTCAGTGTCTGTACTTACGACGCCTGTTATTATTGCTACGAGTGTCAAACTGGCGACGAGCACGTGATTCCTGCCAGGATTATCTACAATTGGGATCTCCGCAAACACAAAGTGGCCAAGTACACTAAACTTTTCCTTCTACGAATTGAGGAAGAACCGTTGTTTAACATTGACGAGACCAACCCTACGTTGTACAACGTGGTTAATGATCTTAGTAAAGTGAAGGTACCTAACTTTCCTCAACTTAGGCTCAGACCGAAACAAGAAAGAACTGTTTACCCCCCAAAGAGTGACTGTTGAGCTGTGCGATAGTAAAATCCCTGTTTGACGTAACAAATGGATTCCCAACAGAAGACTTAGCCTTATACAAAATGTTATTCTTTTTGTTGTGCAGTTCATGGCTAGTAAACTCTTTTGGAGTGAGAGGTCTTATTTGCCATTCTCAGCGTTACTACAGTAAAAGGGATCGTAGTTGTGATACGGGCATAGCTGGTGCAACTCTCGTCAATTTAAAGATTTGGTTTACTTTATTTCAGTTACTTAGAAGCCAGTTACAGCATCTCAAAGGCTACCTCTTTACCTGTAAGGATACCATAGCGGACGATGTCAGGAGAAGGTACGCTGAACTAGTCTCAACATATTTAGAAACGTTTGGCAAAAAACTGTTTCTTACCAAGCAAAAGAACTTGACAGCGAACGTCAAAAAACGGTGTACAGTAACAAATATTTCAAAGAGTATCTAGAAAAGTTTTGAATGGAGTTTTATTTTAGCTTTAAGGAATCGATTGCGGATGGTATGAAGAGGTCTTAGAAATTTACAGTGACGGGTTACCTTTGTGCGAATTATTTCGAAAAAGGTAATGCATGTGTTTTAAGAGTACCTTTTTTTAATTGGAATCGAACATTGATCCGATGCGGGATGATATCAGGCATATATCAAAATTTCTATAAATTTTTAGAATGAAGTAGATTACGTTTTACCTGGATGAATCCGATAGCAGATTCTACCTGGAAGAGTTATAGTTTCTCGCAGTGACTAGGAATTACTAGAACGAGGACTACCTGTTTACGTCATTACAAGGTTTCAATAACGGATCATTCCATCAGACATGGGAGTTGATTATCTCGGAGCGACTTGAAATTTCTAGAATAAGGATTACCTGTTTACCACACTACAAGGATTCGATAGTGGATCGTTCTATTGGGCGGGGAACTTTTAATTATCGAGGAGTGACTAGAAATTTCTAGAATGAAGATTACCTATTTACCTCACTGCAAAGAATCATTCTGTCAGGCAGGGGAGTTTTGATTATCTCGCAGTGACTGGAAATTTCTAGAATGAGGATTACCTACTTACCTCACTGCAAGAATTCGATAGCGGATCTGTTTATCGGGCGGGGGCGTTTTAATTATGCCGGAATGGCTAGAAAGTTACAAAATGAGGATCATTGACTTACCTCACGACAATGATTCGATAGCAGATTCTAACAGTACCTCACAGTCTCACAAAGGCTTTGGTTAGCCGATTTGTCTCATTCTTCGATTTTTAAGGAATGCGCAGTTTTTATTCTGGCCACTTCAACTAATAGTGCGAGGTTTAATCCTAATTCATTCTTGTTTACTTTTGGTTACTTTTTAATAAAAACCAGTTTTGCTTAACGGACATGGTGATTTAATCGAGTTAATCAAGTCTTACTAACAGCTATACCATCATTACCATTTCGTAGAATCTGGCCACGGGAATACCTATGGGACGACATTCATCAATATTCCTTGCTGGTATGTATAATTTATAAATCTGCCAGAGCTACACAATCAATCTAGTAGATGAGACATTACATAAAGTTATAGTCATTTGAATGCGAATGGCGCCTTCTTTATAGAGCGTGGATGTAATAAGTTGACGGAACCAATGAGTAATCAATAGGTAACCGATGGGTTATTTTATAAAGGTGAATAATCAACAACATCAACAGGTAATCAGTTTAATTACATCAATAACTAATCGATGTCATAGATGATTAAATTATCGGCAAAAGATTTTTTTGATTTCGAAAATTCATCGATTACTTACTGATCATCGCCAATAATTAGTGACTGACTGATTAAACGATTACTCAATGATGTCATTGATAATCGATTAGCTGTCTGGTGTATGGCTAACTGAGCCAAATCGAAGTTCCCGCAGCATTCAATATTGCAGGTCTTGACAAATTAGGCTTTGCAATGGAAGAGTTTTTCTTATAGTGTCCTCTCTAACTATTCCCTGACGGTTAATGACGAATCAATTCCAAACTATTCCTTGCTTCCTTCCGGTTTTCAGGATTTGGTTCAAGTCCAGTCTGGACAGCTGGCGCACCACCTCAAGAAAATTATCTCACACTGTACAAAACACGTCTATAAATGCAAGGTTTGAAAGTTAACGTTTGTACGAATAACGTCGCAGAACATTTTGGAGAAGTAAACACAAAAAACTGCAACTAACCAATCTACAACCATTATCTGTGAAGTCAGCCTTTACTTTTGGTTTTTGATTGGTTGACATCGGTGTTCATGTATGTAACGACTTCTTGATAGTTACCAATTATATTGTACAAAGCGGAAAGGTTGTAGAAAAGGACAAAACTATCAAGTATTACATTAACCCTTTTTTTCAACCCCAACAGCTGTGTTGCCAAAAAGGATTCTTTTGTGAAGTCTGCAGTGATCCAAAAATAATCTATCCGTTTGAAGTGAAGACAACATCCCAGGTAACTTGGTATCTTATGGTAGGATTGATTTAGCCATATCTTTCTCCGGAGTTTTTAAAGAATCTTCTAGTCCTTCCGGATCAAGGAAGTACAAATGTAGCCCATCCCTATTTAACTTCAAGGTCGAGTGCAGATTTGATTCAACTTTTTAAGTTTGTTTAAAACCAATTTTAAAAAAGCTTTTTTAGGGCAGTACGTGTCAACTGGACATCAGCCACCCGGGCTTATTTTGTCTACAATTTCGAGGCCTTTATAAATTATATTTTGATATCTTTGAAATCAGAAAAACCAATGCTGTGCACAACAAAGCTGGTTTAGTTTGAAAGGTTTGAAGATTGAACAATCTGTGTTGATCAATATAGTGTTGTCCTATATGCAGTGGCACACATAAATGCAGTATATAACTTCGAGTGAGGCCTTGCGGCTTTCTCTTTTATCTGTGTGGGTTAATTAAGGTCCATGGTGATGCTGTTTATCGACGAAACTTGGAATTTTCTCCATTTCCAAGACAAGGCCTCACTCGAAGCTGTATACTTCAGTCTGTGTTGTGTCCAAATCACCATTGTGTTGATTGAGAGTGCTTCCTCTGCAGTGTAAGAAATGCAAAGCAGTGTACCACAAAGCCTGTATAGTAGACAGGATGTGTCCCAGGTGTGTGAGGAGAAACCAACGCCTTGCAGCCTTAACAGAAGCAAAACCCTCGCTAGAGTTTGGAGCCCCGTGGTAACCGTGTTCTTTCTCGCGTACACGCTTCGAAAATTATATAGAAGGCGACAGGTGCTCAGCCATAACTGACCTCCTGTTCGAGTTACACTTGAACAAAATAACCGTCTAAGACATCGACAGAGGGCTTCAGAACACTGCCAAACGCAAAAGTTGAAGATTAAGGGATCCGAAAAAACAAAACTGTTGGCCTGCGAAGTTAGCCAAAACTTTTTCGAAACTGATCCATTTAACTTTTTATAATAATGGTATAAAAGCAGTCAATAAGTCCGGGCACCAAAAATACTAGCAGCCGTGGACAGCTGTTTCAGCCTTGTTGGGTCTCACGGGTCAGAAGGAAGTTAAAGCCTGTACTGAACCCTAGAAATAGATTGAGTCTGAGTGTGAGCAGCCGTGGAGAGCTGTTTCGGCCTTGTCGGGCCCCGTCAGCACGGCATAGTTAACTACGGGTTCGAATTTTTACAGAGATAAACAAGAAAGTCAACGTAATTGAGAGATCGCCAAACATCAAGCTTACAGTCTAACTTTTATTTTGTAGTATTGTGTGATAAACAAATTATCGCCGTGAGACGATAGAAAAAGCTGACGTTTCAAGCGTTAGCCCTTCGTCTGAGCGTCTAAAGAATCTTAAAAAAACGAAGGCCTTGTATAGGTACCCAATGAGTACAAATATGCAGTAAGAACGAAGGCGATTGGTGGAATGAGATAATAGAAAGTAAAAGTGGAAACCAATTAGAATACCACTCGCCGACGCACTCGATATTTTTTTTTAAAACTATATACCTAACTTTTATTTTGTTTCGTTAAACAGTCCTTTTTTTGTTCTTGTTCCATCCTTCGATATTTTGGTATATTTTTGTTGACAGATCAGACTGTTTTTGAGTGGTAGTTTAAATTATCAGAATCTTCGAGATGCAAGATTTGCATTTGCGTCACTGTTGTTTATCGAGTAGTAATACTAAGTCTTCCTCTTTGCTTTCATTGATGCTAAAACTAGAATCTCGACAATTGAATATTTTCAAGACAAGAACTATTTTGCTATTTAAACCTTTTTCACATTCAGTAGAAACACTTGACTTGCTTTGTACATGTAAATAAATTTAAGTACAAAACTACACTGCGTATTCTTCGCTCGTTTGCACGCAGTTCAATCTCAATGCACAGCAGTCGACGAACACCAATCTTTTCTCATCTGAACGCGACTGTCAGCGGGAGACGATGTCCGTGCGTTCCATATTCTCTTGGGAACAACGAAGAAAAAAGGGGAAAAATCTCCTCCTACCTTTTCTGCTGTTAGCCCTTTCCCTAAAGTATCACTTTAAATTTTTCCCAAATCATCAACAAATATCCATTTAATAGTAATTGCACTCGGCATAGTACCTGTAAATCTTTTCGTACACGTTCCCAGTGAATATCAAGTCCCCCCTCCCTTAGAATTTAGTTAAGTAACCGCCGGTTCGGATTTCGCCTCCAAGTCGTTTACTGTCTTTTGTTTTTGTTCCCTTCTTTCCCGTCGCTCTTTGCGCTGCTGTTCTCGGTACCATTCCACTACACTCTGCCTCTTGGACCGCATCAGTTCAATATGTTCCTGCTTGGTTTCGAATGGCCATTTCTGCCCCTCGAGATGTTTTAGCGCCCTTTCCTGTGAATGTAAAAGTCGGAGGAATTGAACAAGAGATAAAATAACGAAACAACTTACCTTTCTGTATCACAAATACAAAATAAATTCAGCTACTTGCAAAAAAAATCTCGGTGTACTCGACTCTTGTACCCCCACTCCTAACAGGGGGTATGGGGGAGGGTTGAGACGTGAGGTTTCAGCAGAGGGTATGTGGAAGGATTGAGACATGAGGAATTGGCTAGAGGTAGAGTTTTGGGCTGGGGGTATGGGGGAGGAGTGAGGCATGAGGTGTGTGCAGGGGGTATGGGGGAGGAGTGAGACATGAGGTGTGTGCAGGGGGTATGGGGGAGGAGTGAGGCATGAGGTGTGTGCAGGGGGTATGGGGGAGGA
>JAOBRD020755363.1:0-10984 GCA_027575215.2 Hydrozoanthus sils
ATTGGATAATCTTAAATAAAATAAATTATAAATGAAAAATAAATAAATAAATAAAAAATGATATTAATGATAATAATAAATAATAATAATAAATGAAATATAAATAACTAAACTAGGTTTACAGGCATGTGGTTTAAGGTAGATATACTGGTACGAAATTGTTATATTTTCAGCGTATAGTAAACGTATAGATAATCTTCAAGTTTCGTCTTATCTTAAGTAAAAGTGGTGTTTCTAGTATTCCGAGTTAGTACTCTGTTTTAGAACGTTGTCAGACAATGGAAAAACCTTAGTAATCATTATTTCTACGTTTTCCTAATGACCCAGAACAAGCATTTACGATTGAAAACCAAACGATCGAACAGCTGACAAAAGAAACGCTGGCATTCGAACGCCTTTTGAAGAGGAAGATAGCAACTTATGAAACGTGTCCTTCCTTTTAGCTTGGTAAAATAGAAAAATAACACAAAAGACCTCCTGCCATAGAACACCCAGTAATAAAACACCAAATGGCAAAATACGACAGTAAGCAGGGTCCACACGATCATGAAAGTCACGAAATTTGAAAGCGCATTTTCCGGGCCAGTAAAAGTCACGGAATTTGGGTGAAATGGCCAAGGTCATGGAAAAGTCATGGAATTTGGGGAAAATGGCCAAGGTCATGGAAAAGTCATGGAATAAGGGGAAAATGGCCAAGGTCATGGAAAAGTCATGGAATTGGGGGAAAATGGCCAAGGTCTTGGAAAAGTCATGGAATTTGGGTGAAATGGCCAAGGTCATGGAAAAGTCATGGAATTAGGGGAAATGGTCAAGGTCATGGAAAAGTCATGGAATTAGGGGAAAATGGCCAAGGTCATGGAAAAGTCATGGAATTGGGGGAAAATGG
This sequence comes from Hydrozoanthus sils, assembly GCA_027575215.2. Classification (NCBI taxonomy): domain Eukaryota; kingdom Metazoa; phylum Cnidaria; class Anthozoa; order Zoantharia; family Hydrozoanthidae; genus Hydrozoanthus; species Hydrozoanthus sils. The sequence continues at coordinate 887 of JAOBRD020755363.1, forward strand.
TCAAGATCATGGAAAAGTCATGGAATTGGGGGAAAATGGTCATGGTCATGGAAAAGTCATGGGATTGGGGAAAAATGGCCAAGGTTATGGAAAGGTCATGGAATTAGGGGAAAATGGCCAAGGTCATGGAAAAGTCATGGAATTAGGGGAAAATGGCCAAGGTCATGGAAAAGTCATGGAATTAGGGGAAAATGGTCAAGATCATGGAAAAGTCATGGAACTGGGTGAAATGGCCAAGGTCATGGAAAAGTCATGGAATTGGGGGAAAATGGTCAAGATCATGGAAAAGTCATGGAATTGGGGGAAAATGGTCATGGTCATGGAAAAGTCATGGGATTGGGGAAAAATGGCCAAGGTTATGGAAAGGTCATGGAATTAGGGGAAAATGGCCAAGGTCATGGAAAAGTCATGGAATTAGGGGAAAATGGCCAAGGTCATGGAAAAGTCATGGAATTAGGGGAAAATGGTCAAGATCATGGAAAAGTCATGGAACTGGGTGAAATGGCCAAGGTCATGGAAAAGTCATGGAATTGGGTGAAATGGCCAAGGTCATGGAAAACGACAACACCAGACGGTACACCAAGCACCAGACCGCCAGACAACAGGACACCTGGCTTTTTAACTAACGGTTTAATACCAGAGGTGGAGAATTTGACAGCAGATCACGAGAAGATAAGACTCATTGTTACAAGATAAATGATAAACGATATCAAACACTTTACAGTAAGACATTTTACAGTAGACATCTTACAACAGATTACCAAGGAAAGCCAGAGTGACAACCTGGTACTTGAGATCAAAATACTATACGATCGTAAATCTGATGGTATGAGGTCAGACGGTAGACCAACTGTCAGATAAATGCTTGCTGTTAGAATATAGTAAATAAATCAATCATACAAGTTTCTATTTTCTTCTTGTAGGTGATTAACAACCCAGTGTATCTTGGGTCTGGAGCCAGTAACGAAGCAGCTGCTGATGCTTTAACTGCAGCGACCGGTTCAACCTACGAGGACATTGATACGTTAAAACTTAGCAATAAGGCCCTTGGTAAAACATTTGATGAGGCAGCTTCAGATCCCATGTACGAGTCACTGAGAAAAGTACAGAAACAGAATCATGATAAATCTTCACCAGACGAAGACATTGAAAAACTGAAAGCAGCTTCTATGGGAAAGGGGAGGGAAGAGGGTGGTGCTGGACCACGGTACGTAGACACCGTCCCCAGAAAAAGCCAGGTGAAACTACCTCCAGATGAAGAAATTGACAAACTAAAACCTGCGTCTAAACATGAAAGAACAAACTCAACTTCGAGAGAAATTGGTGTAACGGCCATATACGAAAACACAGCGATTCGTTCCGCAAAAACTAACGATAATTGGAAAGATTACGAAAATCTTGATACACTGAAAGCCTCAGCGAAGGCAGAGGCTGAAAATGGAGAACCAAGTTATCGTTCCGCACAAACTAGCGAAAATTGGAAAGATTACGAAGATCTTGATGCGTTGAAAGCCGCAGCGAAGGCAGAGGGTACAAACGGAGGAACAACTTATCGATCCGCACAAACTAGCGAAAATTGGAAATATTACGAAGACCTCGATGCGTTGAAAGCCGCAGCGAAAGCGGAGGCTGCGGACCAGGTTCTCACATTTGACAAGACAAAAGAATGTGATGTGCCAGAGAGAACAGCGTCAAAGGTTAAAGAATCCAAGCGAAAGCGCTCATATGGTCGTAAAATTTCCATTGGGGGTAGTGTGAACAACCCAGTTTACGAAGCCTTGGACTCCGACATTAATCTTGAAATCCCAGATGGAGAATTGTCACGTGAACGGCAGGGTAGCTTCCAAGTCTTAGAGAATCCCACTTATGACGCCTTCAGCCATTCTGCTACCGAAACAGATTCGTAAATATAGAGGGGTCTGTAAATGTAGGATGAAAAACACCATCTTAGATCTCAGATGATTAGCTATCGCGTGAACGACAGGATGGAATCCGGGTCTCGCGAAACACGCGCATAGAAAAATAGGTATGCATGCCAAATATTATCCAGCCCTCAAGACATTCGCATGTTTTGATGTTAGTTTTAGAAAAACTGAAGACCGAGAAAGGTGACTAGTGAAAAGGTACGGTTGCACGTGCAACATTCATGCAATTTTGCACGTAATTGAACTATTTTCGTGTAGCCTTATTCGAAATCGTTGCTTGCAATGTTGCATGAGTAGGATCGTTTTCTGTTTTGCGTAATCTGCATGCAACAATCTCAAGACTACACGTCGCATTATTTTGCATGATGTAACCGTACTTTAAATTTTCATTATATTTCCATTGTTTGAGTACCTCACTTGTTTATTGACGAAAACTATGATAAGTTTTAAGTACTTATTAATTAAGTAATCGTTGAAAGATGTACAATTTAGTTTCAAATTGTATTTCCAAATTAGTCCTTTCCTAAGGCACTTATACATTGGAGTTAAGTCATTTTGGATACAATAGATATTATCCCGATTTTAAGGATCCGCAGGGCGGAGCGCGCAATTCAGTATAGTTTAATTTATAACAACGCAAACTTTACATAGAAAGTTTTGAGCAACTTGCACTTAATTTGAGTATGTGTTAAATCTAACACAAATGGAGTAGAAAGCAAGAGCTTGCAGACTCAACGCAAGATAGAGAAAAAATCCGCGTATAAGAATCTAAAGTTTTTAAAAGAACCTATTTGACTAAACCCTCATTTTGAACTCCCTTTTCATTACAAAAATGATGGCAAACATAAAATTAATGTCTAGGTTTCAGTCAGTAAAACCCAACGAATAAACTAAAGTGATTTGACTTTGTCTTCCTGTGGATAGACGTTGCCAACTGAGGAATGGGGGGGAAAATGTTTTTGTCAAAAATATTTTATGGTTCTCGAAATATTAACATTTAATGTTTTCAAGTGATAACGTCACTACAGGCAAATTATCAATTTTTTAAAAATCTGCTGCAAATCCATAACCTTTGGATGAATTTAACCCAAACTTGGACTGATGAGGCATCTTGAAGTTTTCTTCAGAGTAGTTAGTAATTTTCGTTGTCATTGTTCGTTTCGTTGGGTTAGCAGGAGATTAATCAAAAACCTGAAAGTTTGCCAGTTCATGCAATGCCGTCATCACTTGAAAACGTAAAATGTTAATGTTTGAAGAACCATAAAAGATTTCGACAAAACATTTGCACCCTTATGCCTCATTTAGCAAGGTCTATCCACCTACATAAAAAAAACGTTTCACGTTCATAGGCACTTTAATTGACCATGCAGCATGGTTGACATGCATACTAGTACTTTATAAAAATGTATTTTCTTTGTGGTATTTATCTAAACTGTATTCTGGAAAATTATTTGATATAGCAGTATATTCCGCACCACGTATGCCCTGTACTGAATTATCTGTAGTGATCGCCAGAGCCTTTTCAAATTTTAAAGAACCTGTGCCTAAAATCCCACTAATAACCATTTCTATAGGAACTTAAATTGGAAGAATCTAGGTTTTTGTACGCGGGTTTTTACTGTAAGTCGAACGTGTGATTTTAACTCTTTAAGGGTAAGATCGACAACTTCTACGACGAGATTTTATTTGTGTTTGAGTATTAACGTGGTTCTACGATAGAATGCTGATGTTTTGTATGAAGCCATTTTAAGTATCTTTTATTAATTCTCTTAGCAAATTTTTGCCAGCGCACTGACGTTTCATTTTTTAAATAAAAGAAATATATGACGAAAAAGTCGTGAATTTTTTTCCCTGCATCAAAACAAACTGAGAAACAGTTTGACCGGCAGCATATTGCGACACTTGAGTCCCAAATGTGTTGTGCGTGACCAAGCAACGTAAAGTTTTGAATTTTAGAAGATTATGCTTGTCACACAAAAGTATTAAACCTCAGTTAAAAAAACCGTCCGCTTTTAAGACCATTTTTTTGCAGTTAGGGTATAATTTTGTAAATAGATACACCACTTGTTTTATTTCAATGTTTATTTCTTGTAATATTTTATTGAATCGCTGTCACAAGCTTTTATAGATTAAAGGCGAATAAATACTTTAATTCAATAATCAATTAAAACAAAACATGAATAATCTGAAATTGAATCTGCATAGTTGCCAAGTCCTTTGCAGACCCACGCTTTCGAATGTCACCTCGCGCATTTCGTAATCTTTGTCTATTTCTCGCGCATTATGTATGTATTTGTGTATAACAGTACGTGTGAACATTAGAGTATTCTTCATATTTTATGTTTACTTTGGCTCCGACTATTATTTGGCACAGCCAGAGGAGCAAATTGTTGTTATACATTTTTTTTGATCGTCTTGATCACAAATTTGATGCACAAAATATCCGTTCATGGCGTATAATCTGTCCCTTATGTCGTCGCTCTAACCTGCTTTCACCTTGCACTTGTTAGTTCTCTTATATTTTTGCTGGCGCGCCTTGTTTTTGTGTTACTGTAACTTAAGATTACTTATTGTATGCCTATAGATTGTGTAGTTAAATTTTTTTGTAGTTCTTATAATGGTCCCGTGTGTAACTTTTTGTCGTTAACATGTTTTCTCACTATTGCTGTCCTGCCCATTGGAAAAATATCCTTGTAAGGGACCTCGAGTCCTGTTATCTTTGTTCCATGGTACCTCATAGGTCCTAAATGTTAGTAAATAAATAAATAAATACATACATACTGTACCTCTGACTATGGTATGTAAGCCAGACTACGGTATGTAGAATTTCGAGAAAATCCCACACCTAACTTTTTTTGAAAAAGTGGCCGACAATGAATCTGCAAAACGCTTCCGAGTTTGTATGTAGCTTCGAGTAGCTGCTTCAATCATCATCCAGCGTTGCATGATCGACTGCTTGCTCACTCTCTGTTAACCGTTTGCAGCTTTTGTCGTGTTTTGGTTTGCCTCGGGAGGTAAAAAACGGCTTCCTTTCGAACTAATCGAAGCCAACAGCCGCTTTTTATTCGTATTGAGAAAGCACAAACCAGAACTGCACACCAACCAGTAGATCACTATTTCGTAGACTAGACTTAAAAATGTGAATAAATTTTAGTCAGTTTTATCCAATAAAATTATTTTAACCAGAGTTCAAGCTGATATCCTTGGCCAGGGGTATTTGTTGAGATGTGACGGTGAAGCGCCGCCTTCAGGGGTAGGGACTGGTTTAGGGTTGGTGTACAGTGCAGGGCTGGATGGGCAATACTGGCCCAAGGGGGGTGGGGTGAGTTTTTAGGGGTCATGGGCGTATTGGAACATCGACTGCATACCCTACCGACAAGAGCGGTGGAGCAGTGTTGGTTTCATTTTCAAAATGTATCCGGCTCCGGGAGAACTCTCTTTTCCAGTATTCTTACCAAACTTGATGTCGATGTTCATATAACTTGGATGGCATTTCAACACATTTGTAAGCACTAATGACTAATGTGTTTCAGCGTACGTTTCGGCAATCCCCCGGGTCCTCTGCGTACTAGGGAATATGTTCTACGGGCCCTTTTAAACCAATCTGTTGGAGATGCAAAAAAACGAGTTGCAAGTCGGCACTTAGCTTCCACCTTCGCAGCAATGTGACCCCCCCCCCCCGGCCCCCCCATCCCGAGACGAGTCACCCTTAAATATAGTCGGCATTTTGACCTTGGCATGTTGAGCATTCTATTTGCTTGTTTTCAACTCATTGCGAAACATAAACTCAACAGCTCATTGGCCACTTGCAGTTTTCACGTGCCTGAAAGTACCGCAGCATCGCATCCTGTGCTGCCTTTGTTGGCCCGCACGAATATTTCGTCCGTCAACAAACATTGCGATTCTGATTGGTTGATTTCTTTTTGGCGGGAATTCCAAATTTGGTCGACGCACGCCGACATCCGGGAGTGCATTCGCTAAAGCTACAAAAATCGTTTCTGTTTTGCCCAGATTTTTATCTCTGTTTAGTAAAAAACGCGTCAAAATAAAGCAACCAAATAGGATCTTGAGGAGTTCGACGAAGGAGAAACGGAGTTAAAACGTAAAAGTTGACATAAGAAGAAAAGCTTAAGGAGACGTGAAAATGAAAGAGAATGACGAAGAAATGCATGACTGTCCGAGAAACAAGCGATAAGAAAGAATGCGAAAGACAAGAAATGTCGAGTCAGAACTTCACTAAATGGGAGCTTCACTATTAGGTAATAACTTGCTTTAAAAAATAACAGTATATTATTTGTAAGTTCTTGAGGTTATATAAATTGGCAGAAAGAATGGGAATCCCATGTGAATATAGGATGCAACTATGTGACTGCGAGATTTGTACAAGAACATATGGTTACAAGAAATCTAACGAGATCAGAGACAACACTAACTCGATGGTTAAATTGCTTATTCAAACGTTTATTTATCTAGTTGGTTCTACATAATTTGGTATCTGTTCTACCTATGCAAGGCACAAAACTACTGTACATAAAAAAATCTATTTGACCAGTCTGTTCGTCTTATTTTATAGCAAGCTTCTGTTTCTTCTAATCAAACTTTATGCTTTAATTGCAAGCCATCAAGAGATTCGTGCACTTCCAAGATGAGTGGTTGTAGCTGAACCAACATTAACAGGTGATTTATTGGTACAACCAGATTAAAAAAAATTACTTCACAATTCTAAGAATTAAAAATCAAAACAGTACATGACTATTAACTATCGAAAAATAATATTGGTCTCTTCTACTTCAAGTTTTAAAGTTTATAAATGCATGGCCTTTAGTAACTAGCTCACAAGCGTACAAAAATAGAAGTGTGAGAGCCTGTATATGATCAATTACAGTCTACAGTTCTGAGTAACTTATTACTCAAGATATTCTAAGTTGCTTCGTTTGCTTTTCTAAAACAACCACTCCAACTTCAGTAAAATTTTCATTGCCTGCTGTTGCCTTCCTGCCTTACGTTTACCTAAACATTAAGTAATTATTTAATCTTGCGAACACCCGAAACCACAAACAAATCGAAAAATTAGCGTTTACAAAATGCAAACATTCTTCCATGTATAAACTCCTCCCCCCCTGAATATAAACCCCCTAGGAAAATTTCAATGAAGAGGCCTTTTGACTAAAAATAATCTTTGATGATAAAACCTGTTTGAGACCCTTGGCTGCTGCTGTTAACTACAAGAAAATGCTAGGTTATACTTAGGCTTAGCTTCAACTGGCTGGATGTTGGTGACAAGAGCTACTTCTGTCACTCGATCCTTACAGAGAGTCCTAAAAAAAACTCCCTCCTCAAATCACTAGATTCTACAATATCCTGGTATTCTAAAATGGCTCCATTCTTATTTTGATCTTATGCAATTAATTGTTGTTAAAGAAGTGTACAACTCAACAACCCTGTTTATTTAGCTTTCTCTTCTTCTACAATTGCAACCAGTAGTTTCCGCTCACCAGTGAAACTCAGTCGGGAATGTTGTACTAAGTGGTTTTCTAGTATCATCACATCTGATCTTTGCATCTGGAAACCCACAGCCACACTCCACATGACGTCACGGATGTGCTGTATGACATCATCAGGGATCTCTGAGCCATCACCATATAAAGCATGTGTTGGGAACCTGTTGTATGGGAGGTCAGTATACTTGCACCACAATGGGTGATTGTATTTCCAGATACTGGCATGCTTTCGATGGGCATGATTGAACCAAAGGGTTTCACCTGTGGGGAAATGCATAGTTTGCAGTTTATCGTAAGACATTATACCCACATTACTCCCTACATTAGTCATCATTTCCAGGCTTTGAGTCCCAGCTGATTCAAATTAAAGAACATTAACTACAAGTTCTTTTTTTTGAATATAGAAAGTCCTTCAGCCATCCCCTATTTTTCTGCACAATGATTCATGTACCTGCTTATAGTAACTAGTACTTTTATGAACCTGTTCACCATTTTCAAGCCATTATTAAGATATGAGTTCAGATAGTGCTTATAGATTTCAATAAGACCAGATGACTGAACAAAAAATTCAAATAAAACTTCTACTTGTGATTGATAAATTGCCCCTGGGCAGGTGACACAGAGGCAGAGTAGTTAGTGTGTTTGACTCGAATCTAAGGGTTGCAAGTTCAATCCCTTGTCAGGCCACTGTGTTGTGTCCTTGAGCAAGACAGTACTCCTACCTAGGGGACCAATACTAATGGTCCTGTTGGCCCAAGAAAGGAATTAACTTTTTATCTAATAAATCCATTAAGAACATTCACAAGGCTGTGTATATACCAGGCCCTTTTCATTTTTTTCATCTGTTACCTGTGAGTGGATACTGTATGCTTGCTGGCCTTTTGTAACCAAAAGTCAGAGAGCCATCATTTTCCCACTCAAATTCTGCACCAATGCCACTGAGATAATCTTCCACATCATTGCGATCTTCAGTAAGAAACACCTACAGTTAAGACAAAAACAGAAACATTTAAAAGTTGTCATCACTTACAGAAAAATTTAAGAACCATTATTAAATTACATTTGTATAGTGGCCCTGAGTGGACATGCCAATGAAATTATTTTTCAACCAAAACAATTAGTCTACCTATAGTATAACTGGCCATGGTTAAAAATTCAGAGTTATAAGTTTATAATAACTCAGCACTGATTGTTGAGACATAGCAGTTTTATAAGCCAACTTATAACAACATTGTTGATCATGGCGTGCAAGTTATAAGCCAACTTTTATTACTCAACATTGTCGATTATGGTTAATTGTAAGTTAACTTATAACTCATTGATTTGGTTGGAAAAAAGGTTATGTATTTTCAAGTAGATTTGAGTTCAAAAGCTCAACATGTGACAATAATACACATATTTTCCTATATAGGTCATAAAAAATAATACCATGCAAGGTCATGAATGCGCTAATTGATTTACTTTAGTTGTTTTACTAGTCCTTTATACACATGCAAGCTAGTAAGATTTAATGTATCAATTGTGTGGGTCACACTTGACCCCTCTCCCCCCCTCCTTACCCTCCTCCTAGGGGAAAAGACTTAAAAATTTTAGGGTCAAAAGAGCTTGTGTGTACACTATAAGTAGAAGCATATGAGCTAAAGCTAAGCTAAATCCTTTCTCAAGCCTTAATGGTCCATTAGGCCAGCTCTTATCTCCAGTTCCGTAGTATTAAGCGGATGAGAGTCTTTGACTCCCCCTGGGCAGGACATTAATCTGTTGCAGGTTAACCCCCAGCAGTCGGGTAAATTGTCTTGTTCAAGGACACAACACAGTGGTCTGGCCAGGGTTTGAACTTGCGACCTTAGGATTACGAGCTGAACAAGTAACTGCTTGGCCACTGCGTCGCCGATGCAGAAGCATGAGCTAGAGGTGTTTAATAAAATAATAAATTATGGAATATTTCATTGTTTCATATAAAAATTCACATCATTTTCAACATAAACAAACAGAAACTTTTCATTTCTTGTATTACTTTATAAATCATATTTTGATTTCAGAAATGTTTGTTTTTGGACTCGCACTTGTTTTATATTTCTTAATTAAAACTCCCATGTGCAACTGTTTTTTGCATGTATACCCAACAAACAACAGTAAATCCTGTCATGAGAACATTTTATTTTTAAAAAAATTTTGAACTCATTTTAATGGGGTTGTAGCAGAATTATGAAATTTCTAAAGTTGAGAAAAAAAAGCAAGCAAATAATCATGGTTTTTTTTTCAGAGTAGGTGGAGCAGGTTTTCAGAACCATTAAAGCCTTTTTATGTGAAATCAAAGAGAATCTTGCTGTTTTGACAATACCAAAATAATCTGAATATGAAGCTTGGAAATCTGTTTGTTCCTAAGTTCAAATTTTTAGTATTCTATGCTATTTTCTACAAAATACCAGGAAAATTCCAGGGTACCTGGAAATAAGTTTGCAATTTTAAAATGTCTTCCAGCAGTTCCAGGAGTAGTGCAAACCTTAGCTGTACATATACAAATAAGAAATTTTGATTTAATTTTGATGTGTGACAATATTAATCTTCTTGAGCCATATGGTACAGCTGGTCCAACAGCAGTTCCAGGAGTAGTGCAAACCTTAGCTGTACATATACAAATAAGAAATTTTGATTTAATTTTGATGTGTGAC
>JAOBRD020755468.1:0-14004 GCA_027575215.2 Hydrozoanthus sils
ATACAGCTGAGTCGACTGGAACAAAGTCAGGTAAAGTGTCTTGTTCAAGGACACAACACAGTGGTCTGACCGGGGCTGAAACTCTTGACCCTAGGATTACGAGTTGAACGCACTAACCACTCAGCCACTGTGCTGCCAACACTCACTCAAACAAAACAACTCAACAAAATTTGTAATCTTACTTGTCTTCCAAGTAATCCATCAGGCTGAACTTGCACACATAAACAGCATCCACCACACCCAAAGGAGACACAGACTCTAGTTCTTGTGAAAGGCTACCGAAGGTGGTCGAGTTCTCCACAATAACCCTGTGTTTCAAGAAATATTGGTGAACAAGCAATTAATATCAATTGAAAAGAACAAAACTATATGAACTTTATCTTCTTTTTTTTTTACGTTTATTTGGCAGCATCAATAACGGAAGCAAAAGTTTCTGCACCAATGTTTGCAATTGTACTTGGTAATATTTTGCATTACTACCATAATCACTATTACTAGGTCATTATCATTATTATCATCATTAGTATTATTGTTTAGCAACCATGATAATGTAGCTGTGCAGATGCTTTCTCTTGTGCTGTTTTCACAGAATCAGTTGAAAGCAAAAAATGTAAAGAACAATTCTAACCAAGATGAGGAGACTTCCACATGCACAGAGGTTCCCTTAGGATACACTTGGGCCAGCCGAGTGTTGGATTCCTTGCTGAGTTTCACAGTCACCTGCAAATGAATACACTGACTAATGAAAGATTCAAACCATTTGAGGACATAAAGATGATCAGGTATATTTTAAAGGATGTCATAGGGACAGAAAGCAAACTTTGAAACTGGAAAAAAAGGAGAAAATTCTTTGAAACTCAATGAATGTTAACACTTAACTTTCTGGACTGAGCGAGTAACTTCCATAGAATAGGTACACCACCATATACGATTGAGGGAAAGCATTTTTGAACTAGAAAAAGACTAATTGTAATTTCCAATCTGGGAACCATACTTTTCATCAAAAAATGTTTAACGATCTTATCATTTATTCTTAGTCTGCCTTCTAATCACCAAGAGCAACTAAATCATGGAATTAGACGAAGTAAAAATATGCCAAGTATGGTTCTAAAGCTGGAGCTGGTTGGGTTATTGACGATGGCAAAATGAGATTACTATAGATCTTTAGGGGAAGGCATATCAGCGGATTTTTGTGTCCCAAATACGCCAAATGCTCTATTGATAAGTTCTTCCTGCTAAGGTCTACTCCTCGTGCAACCAGCCTTGAAGAATTCTGCTAAAACTAAACTTGATCGATTAAGATTAATTTTTCTCATTGCCAAATGTTTTTGTCCTCTTATGACACAGCATTCCAAGATACATCAAATTCTGATTTAACAAGAATATTCGACAGAAATAAGCACCAAGCCAAAGAGGGACTAACCACTTCTGCCTTTCCAAACAGTAACTGCACAGCAGTTTTGGCAGCATCAAGACAGACTGGTGAACATGTCTCATGGAGAACAGTTAGTACAAAGTGATCCAGGATTTCTTTATTTAGTGGGATATCATTGGTCTTGGCAACTGAATTAACCAGGTCGTGGATAACATGCTACAATGGCAAACATCACAACATTACACATATGTAACAAAAGAAAAATTGCTTAATCATCATCTTAACATCCTTAACCCTTTCATTTCCAGTTGTGTTGGTAAATTCTCCTATCTAGAGTGGTTATCACTTTCAGTCCCAGTTGTAATGGTAAATTCTTCCTTGTAGAGTGGTAAACCCTTTCAGTCCCAGTTGTATTGGTACGTTCTCCAATCTAGACTGGTAAACCCTTTCAGTACCAGTTGTATTGGTAAATTCTCCTATCCAGGGTGGTCAACCATTTCAATTCAAGTTGTATTAGTAAATGCTCTCATCTAGAGTGGTTAACCCTTTCAGTCCAAGTTGTATTGGTAAATTCTCCCAACTACTGAGTCCCATTTGTATTGGTAAATTCTCCCAACTACAGAGTCCCATTTGTATTGGTAAATTCTCCCAACTACAGAGTCCCATTTGTATTGGTAAATTCTCCCATCTTGAGTGATTAAAGCTTTCGGTCCCAGTTGATTTGGTAAATTTTCCCAACCAGAGCCCCGACTTTTCCTGGAACAAGTTTTCAGAGGGAATTTTACTTTTCATCTTCAGCAGTTTGCTTTGTTTGATTGATTCTAATCTTCTAATTACCAAAAACCTTATTTTGTATGTGTTATGGAAGGAGAATTTAGACATTGATAACTGTCTAGGACTGAACCGATAAAAAAGAAGTAATATCCATTGTTTTATCACTATGCTCCACCATGTTGATGTCTTTGAGTATAATGATAAACTCAACAGTTTAAAGTAAATATTTCAAAACAAAAATGGAGATTGTTCATTCAATCTTTGCAAATCAACTACTAAAATGTCTTCCAAACCAATTCTTAGGTGTTAAACAAGCTCTGTTGAGGCAGAAGGGTAAAATCATAAACCAAATTTTACCAGTTTTGACTTGAAGTTCTCAACAGCTTTACTTGGGGATGGGCAGGTCTCCAAAAACACATTTCCTGTTAATAAACAAGTAACAGTGTTAGTATTAAAATAGATCATGAAAAAGAAGATGGAAGTGGATAGTACATATTTTTTGCAAGGATGCAGATGCCAATCCCAAAACAGCTCTAACCTGGATCCCAGAAAGAGGTTGCCACAGAGGATGACCTAGAGAGACATAGTGGGGAACAACAACTAAAGAAAGAGAGAAGATGGGGTGGGGATACTGACAACAGGGAGAGCACAGAGCCCAAAACTGAGTCAGCTGGAAAGAAGAAGTTGCAGCCCTATGTGCCCCACAACATGAACAGGACAATTGAATATACGACAGCATTATTCTTTTTAGAAACATACATTCCTGAAAAAGTTTAAGTTAAGCCTTATGGCACTGCAACATGCAGCAGATCTGCAGGAGATAACACAGGGTTCCTCCCTTTACTCAGAACAGATTTCCAGGACTTTTCCATGTATTTCAAGGTGTGCTGAACTTTTTCAAGGTTTCAATATACGGGAGACACTTTAAGATAAAGTCAATCCAAACACCAAAACAAGGTTTTTCTTCCAGATATTTTTTCAATTCAGGACTAAAGCAAGTTAGAACACAATTCAGGATAGAGTAGTGATGTTGTCCTGGTATTATATAAAGAACAAAATTTAATATGACTAAAAACAATTCTATTGGCACAAATCACACTACGTGGACTACAAACTTAAAATTGAAGGTTTTTTCCAGGTCGCTCTCAAAAAATACCCAACTGTTCAGGGAATTCCAGGCCTGGAACGAAAATTCCCGAAATTCAAGGATTTCCATGTGGCATGCAAACCCTGATAACATAAATTCTAACCTATTTTCAACTGCAGTTTTGGAATTTCTTTCAGTATCTGAATCTCCATTTCCTCGTATGATGTAACTTCTTGGAAGCCGCCAGCGGCAACAGCTTCTAGGTTACTACAGCAGCCCTGTTAAAAATATCCATATTTGAAAACAAAATTCCCATAAAAAAAGTCATACTGAAGTAAAAAAAAAAAAGTTTTTAGTGAGAAACGGAAGTGACTTTCAACATCAACCTACATACAAATGAATATCTGAACAAACTTTTAGGATTTTGCATGTACTTAAAATAATCATATTTGCATAAACACAACACCACCATTGCTGAGGCCACAGGTTCAAACTCAATTAAAAACTAGACCTTTTACACTTTAATTTAAAGTAATTGGTTCAACTGCATATTATTCCTTGGCCTGTTATATAAACACTTTTATCATCATCATCATCATCATCATCATGTTTTAAGTGTATGTACATCAACATCCACTACACATGGGCAAGACACCCTCCACTTGCCCTATCTATTCTATCACCATTGTTTCTATCATTTATCTCTTTTTTTTTTAAATCTTTGTGGCTAGGGGCAATTCTAAGTCACTACAGGTGACTGCTCACTCACTAACTTTCAATCTGGTGTTTGGAAATTCAACATCTGGTTCTTAAAGTCCATTAAAGTTCTTTTTTGAAATTCGAAGCCATAAAATCGTCAAAAATTCACTGTTTGTTATCCTTTGTGTCTAAGTTTTAGCAAAACTAACACAAATCACTAAAAATCCAACAGCAAGCTCTTCAACAGTTCTTAATCCTCTACACATTTTTCAATTTTTCCAATTTGTCTTACAAATTGCATTGTCCCTATTGATTAGCACATATATGCATAGTACCTTCAGAGCAAGTTCAATTGCTTTGGGGTTCCTGTGAAATCCAGCAGGAATATCAGCCTCAGGTGTTGGAGCTCTTGCAAACTCCTTCTTATAATTCTGTGGAGAAAAAACACAAACAACGATAAAATTACTTACCATTTAAAATTGTATCTTTTAAAACTTTCTTGAATAGTTATTTCATTGAGATGTATATATCATACATAAAAGCCCTTCGAAATACAGGGATGACACACAAAACTACAAACTCAGGAATTATTCCAAAGCTCTTCTTGGGCATCTCCAATTCTGTATTTGCCCCAACAGCCCTAGATCAAGGAATAATAGATTTAAACTACAGCTTCCTGTTATTTTCTAGAGATAAAGTATTGAAGTAGAAGGGTATTACAGAGGAAGTAGACATATACTAAGAAATGCCTAGCTCTCTTGCCATATATAGCAAGACAAAAACTTTCTATGGATGTCTAGGGACACTACTCCCCTTGTTAAATTGGGTTTCTGAAGTTTTGCACCTAAAAGTCTAAATCATGACAGAAATCAATGAACAATGTCCAGACAAAGCAACAATCAAAGGGAAAAATGTCTTTAACTTGATCATGTCAAACAAATTACCTGAATAACAGTATTAATTCTTAGTATAAGCTCCTTCTTATACTTTTCTGGTAACTCTCCTTGTGAGAGCTGCATGAGCTGCTGGATCTCCTTACGGGATAAACATTGCCCTTGACGTAATGCCTTGTTTACCTAGTGTTATAAGGTTGGTACACTGATAAGCAAAGTAAAAAAAAAATAAATTCCATTTTATTGCACCGCCTTAAAACAGGGGCATAGTAAGGTTCATTGTTACCCAGTACCTCAAGGTATTGTTTAGTGGTACCCAGTACCTCAAGGTATTGTTTCACTAATACCACATACCTCAAAGTATAGTTCATTGATACCATGTACCTCAAGGTACGGTTCATTGGTACCTGTACCTCAAGGCATGGTTCATTGGTACCAAATACCTCAAGGTTTGGTTTAATGGTACCCTGTACCTCAAGGTATAGTTTATGGTACCCAGTATTTCAAGGTATGGTTCACTGGTTCCCAGTACCTCAAGGTATGATTCATTTGTACCAAGTACCTCAAGGTATGGTTCATTGGTACCCAGCACCTCAAGGTAGGGTTCATTGGTACCCAGCACCTCAAGGTATGGTTCATTGGTACCCAGTACCTCAAGGTATGGTTCACTGGTACCCAGTACCTCAAGGTATGGTTCATTGGTACCCAGCACCTCAAGGTAGGGTTCATTGGTACCCAGTACCTCAAGGTATGGTTCATTGGTACCCAGTACCTCACTTGAAAAAAAACAAGAAAAAGCCACATGGAAAAATCTGTTGTTACACCTTTTTCTATCATGCAATTTGAATGCTTTTTAAACTGAACTTAAAAAATAACAGACCTCCCCCCTCCTCTACACCACCATTACCAGCAAGGGTACTCCTTTAGAATCTCTCCCCAATGCCCTTCAAACCATCACCAGTGCATTTACTATTAGAGCCTTTCCCAAACTTTCTCCACTTTTACCTAAAACATGTGCCTATAAAGACTATAACAACCTTCTTCCTACAAAATAAGACAGTCAAAATGCAAATGAAAACTAAAATAAAATGAGCTGAACCAAGAGTTTACTAATCATTTCTTGATGACCCAGAAAGAAACAAATTAAGGGTCTACAACTTGATGGCAATTTTATTTGTATCAAATATCAGAACAAAGTTCAAGTGAAAACAAAACAGAATGAAACTGTGCTTAGTTTTTGGTGATCAGATGCACTGGCTGAATAAGTTGGCAGCCAGACTTGGTCAACGGTTTCTTTTCTTGCTCCCACAGTCGGCTGGAAGCATTGTCACTAATCGTGTATTTGTTCTTAAAATTACAACATAGGTAATGCAATAATATATCTAATAGTGCATCAAGGCCCTAGTGGGAGCTGTACACCATTACTTTTCTTTTAGGGTCAACAAAAAATTATCAACAAACCATTGGCTGAATCAAATGACAAAAAATTAAACAACTATTAGAGACATTAGTTCTTGAAAACAGAAAGCTCTTGCATTTTATAAAATTGACCAGCAAACAAAACTATTGTCAAGTGCGTACTTGTGATAACGACAACCAACTTGCAGTGGCATCTTTAAGGGAAAGGGAGACTTCTCTGTCCCGCAGATAATCTCCTATCTCTTGAAATCCACCCAGGGGGGCCAAGTAATCCCCTGCAGCAGTCATAAACTGAGACTGAACTTGAAGCAGAGAAAGGAAACAGGCACCTAGCATCTGGAAAAGACAACATTGTTTAACCTGTCACATTTAACTTAAGAACAACTCAACTCCTAACTTCAAATTCTCCTTACATAAGTCCAGAATTCTCCCTACAGAATGGTACAGCAACATTATTGTGCCACTCTGCTATTACTCCTGCACTGTTCTGCTCTTTTCATTAAAAAAAAACTGACAGAAAACAACATGGCTTTATTATAACTTTTACAAGTAGCAAATTGAAACAGGGTTTTCCTTTGATCAACAATGCCATGAGTGATTTGATAAAAATTTTCTCCTGCAGTCAAATTCTACAATGACTCCACTATCAGCAAGAAAAAGTTCAGTAACAAGGGAAGAGCAGTAAAAGTAAAAATTATGACAACATTTCTATGGCAGAGTCTTGGCTCTGGTTCCTCTGCTTTGGGGAGTCAACTCTAACAACAGGTGCAGACTACGCTGCTTGGGTTAATAGAAAATAGGTCAGGAGAAATCGCCAGCACATTATCTTTTTTTATATTTTTAGGCTTGAAAGAGTTCATTTAAAAGGCAGAAAATAAATTTGTAAAACCAAAAATATCCTTAGATTAACCAAGGTGTAATTTAATTGGTCTTGTTTGCAGATCTTTGCCACAGTTTCATTGCCACAGTTTCATTGCATTTTCTTCTCAATGAGTAACTCAACCAGCTTATCAACAGCTATTTTCTCCTTAAATAACTCATACAAAATAAGTCATTCTGTAATGAGAAAATTCAAATTGATCAAAGACATTAAGATTCAATATTCCTACTTGTGAATACAATCTATGCCAGGGCTCGAGACTAACGCAGCCAATTAGCCACAGGCTAGTGAAAATTTCAGGCATTTTTATAGTGGAAAAAACCTGGATAGTAGAAAAATGGTTTTGGCGAGTGAAATCAAAGTTGTTAATAGCCAGTGGGCTAGTGAACAAAAAGGTTAGTCTCAAACCCTGTAAGCAATTGCGATATGGCTTCATAGCTCAGTTAATCAGAGCACTTCACCAGTATTGCTGAGGTCACAGGTTTGAATCCCATTGAAGCTTGAAATTATTTTCGTTTTTCAGGCTTCTCTTTCACAATCACTTAAAATATATTTACAACTGTGACGATCATATCATAACATCAAATGTTGCATACAAGGTGCCACGGTACAAACCATAATAATTATTGGAAAATTAATCAAACACAGAGAATTACCAAAGATGAAATATTCTTTAACTGGTAACAGGAAAAGCATGGGTTCTAGTTGGGAGAATTTAGCAATATCCTATTTGGCATATTTGGAGCTGAATGGGTAAAACCAACAAGAAACTGAAACCAATTAAAACTATTTTTAAAACTTATTTGTGAAAATCATTTACATGTACCTATGCTTCTTCAATAAGCTAGTTTGGAATTTCAGAAATACAAGCATGCGACAGGACAAAAATAATGTAAAATTTATGAAACTTAAACCAAGGAACGCAATGAAGTGGGATGGGAATTCATTAATGATCCTTTTTTAAGTTTGATGAGTATTTCATTTTATCCCTATGTGCACATGTATATATCTGAAATTCCAAACTCGCTTATTTAATTCTTGATACTGACAGGGACACATTTCACACATTAACACAAAACCTTTCTCATTGTCTGCATTCAAAAATAAGCTTTTAGAAAAGTGATAAAAGACTGTCATTATCATATCAATTCCAAGTCAAGTTCTAGCCATAATGTAGCCTTTTTAATCTTAAAATCCCTTTCAAAGGTCAAACTGTCATGAGCTGCAGACTGGAGAACAATACCTTCTGCTATGCAATGATGAATATCATTTGATTGATGAGTCAAAATAGCTTACTCTATGTTATCATTTTTTAGTCAGTTACTGATAAAAAAAGATTTGACAGTAACTTCAGGCTGTGTAAACATTTTATCTTCTTCCTTCCTTATCAAGCAGAAAAGTCTCTGGATAATGCGCCATAGATTAAGTATACAAAGAGTCTATAGGCCAATCCCGACCACAATTTAAAATGCGACAAAGAAACGGATGTTTTTAAGCACCATCTAAGGGTGGCTTTTAGCTATGATATATTACCATATAGAAACTTTCATGTCACGGCATAGAGCTTTCAAGACCTTTTTAAAATGCCTGTTTCTTATCATCCATAATAATAACACAGGTGACAGTTGTTAGGCATCCAAATAAAAACACAGGTATTAAGAAATGTGAACTTAAAATATGTCAATTTTTTTTCAAATGAAAACATGCAGCTGAAATTAACGTGTAGTAATTTAAATTAACATTGAAATTATGTAGCTAGACATGCTCTGTTTAGACTGCGCATAAAATCAAATCTGGAACTTTCTTTGGTAGAAACATGAAAATTCAAATCAAGTCACTGTACAGATAACAAATTATTGTGAATTCAGTTCTGTAGATGTTGGTTGGGCTTGCAACATCTTAAGCCCACGGTCCAATCTAAAATACTTTATGAAAATTACATAACAAATATGGGCTATCTCAATATTGTCTTTGAGTCACAAACCCTAAACTTTCTTAAAACGGAAATGCATAGTTCTTGAACAGCTGAACACGCAAAAAGACACATTAAAAGTTAATTTCTGACCTCAAACTGAAGACTTGTTAATATGTCTGTAAATTTTAATACGCTTTGCAACACAGAAGTGAAACTGTCAAGTACTGTATCTTCAACAAAATAAACAGACCGCCCGTGTTTTAATACTTTCAAAAACATTTCTAGCCATCGTGTCTGCTACCAAGTGTTATTTCAAAAAGCTAAAAAAGGCGGCGTTTGTTATTAATTTCTCTAAAAGCGAGGTGAACTCTCGATTTCTATTCTACAGAATCGACCTGAAATAAATTTGCACGCAGCTGAGAGAGCCCAATAACTAGTAGTAGTAAATTCATTTGTTAATCGCGAGACCTCCGACCGTAACAATATTCAATCAATATCAAAGTGCGAAACATTTGATTCATTATATTTTAGTAACATGACTTTATTTCCTGTTGTCAAAGTGCAATTTCTGTTTCATTTTTTAACGGCAAACTGCCAAATGTGACTACACTGTATGGAACCTGGTACCAACTTTGACATAAAACAAAATACTGTATTACCGCAACATTCATTTACTGGGCGCTTTTCTTACTGATTACAATCGCAAAGCACTTGCAAACTTGCCACGAGATCTTGTCCAAGTTTTTTCAACTGTAAACATACAAGATAATGATCACTCAGTCACAACTTTCAAGTGAAGCACGATTCCATGATTCCATTTATGTCATATCACAACATGCATTAAAATGACATTGCGATTACAACCGAACGCTCTTGAAATCTTCCGAAATTAAAAGCTCGGGTAACAGAAAGGACACAGAGACTATAAAAATAAAATACAATACCTTTACTCTGTTTTCCTCAACTTCGGCAAAGCTTCTGTATAAAACCTCTTCTTCTGTTGCTAGTTCTTCAGTAGCAGAACGAAATCTCTGCCGTGCCGTTTTGAGGCGTTGAGCTTCACACGGTAATCCCTCTTCTTTCTCAAGCATATCGACTGTTTCTTGGCAAGTTTCATAATTCTGTACACTCCTTTTATGAGCCTCTATCGATCTTCGAAGTCCTGGAAAAGTGGCAGTGAATTCACATAACGTTCCCAAAATATAATTCGTAATGTGAACACTAGTCTTGTGTGACACATGGTCGATCTCTTCAACTACTTGTTTCAGTTGCTGTGTGATTTCTAAAAGTGGTGTTTCCTTTAAAACTAAAGAGAAGGCCTCTGCTAACTGGGATCCAGCCCCACAGAAAGATTTCGTGGCATCGAGATAGCCCGCGATCAGCTTATCGATTGAAGTTGTGTTCGCCTCAAGAGATTCGACATAAGAAAGCAGTTTTTGATGATAAGTCGTTTTCTTGGCAGCGTCGCATTTCTTATTCTTCCATTGTTGATAGGACAGATAGCGTACGCTCTCCATGCTTCCATCAACCAAACTTCATAAAATAAGCCAGTTTAAAAAGGGTCATCAGGACATAAAATGCCGCTAAATCCTACACTCGAACTACACTCATCTTGCTTTGCGCCTCTTCTAACTTGATTATGCGCCCGCATTCGCGACAAGAAAAACTCAGCTGGTTTTGTGATTGTCTATTGCTCATGCTCGTACCTTTACAAGATGGCGCCGGATCGGGAAGGATTGAAGACGTGGTGTGTCAAAGAATTATCCAAAATAACTGATTGCGCTGAAGAAATAACCAACTATATTTTGTCAATCGACAGTGTTAGTGACGTTGAAGAATACTTATCAGATTTTCTGGGTAAAGAAAACAAAAGCCATCAGGAATTCACTCAAAATCTTTTGAAATGTTTGAGGTCGCGACAAATTTTGACTCATCCTGTCCCCGCGGACGAAACTCAAAAGTCGAAACAGAGTCATAAGTATGCTGCGGAAGAGCATTTGAAGAAAAAGTCCCCAAAATTTGTGCCGTTATACAGTTCCGAAGGCCAAGCGAGGGCGGCTGTAAAACTCCCTGGAAGACACCCATGCGAGTGTTTGGGACAAAAACATAGTCTGGTTAACAACTGCACACAGTGTGGGCGAATTGTCTGTAGTCAAGAGGGGTCAGGACCGTGCTATTTTTGCGGTGCCTTGGTTTGTAGCAGAGAAGAAAAAGAAATTCTGGCAAGAAACTCCAAGAAAAGCATGAAGCTGTATGACAAATTAATGAGTCAAAACATCGAAAACAAGGAAAATGAAAGGGAAAAAGTAGGTCTTGAAAGAGCCATTGCACATAAAGAGAAATTGCTTGAATATGACAAAAGTAGTGCTCGAAGAACTAAAGTGATCGATGACGAGTCTGATTACTTTGCTAGTGATTCGAACAAATGGTTGAGCAAGAAAGACCGAGAAGCTTTAAAGAGAAAAGAAGAGATGCTAAGAGAGAAACGGTTTGCATCACGCCGTGAAATGAAAGTTACTCTTGACTTTGCTGGTAGGAAAGTGGTTGATGCTACTGAGCAAGATAACATGTACAATGTTGATGGAGGTGATTACTCATATCAGCCTTCAAACCAGTTTGGGTCCCAGAAGCAAATCTCAGATGGAATAGCAAATCCAAATTCAGTGACAATGAAACCAACATTTTACTCATCTGGCCCTAAGACAAGTAGAGTGAAAGAAACTGCCAAACTCAGTGACAGTAAAATAAATCATGGAATGCGCATCCAAGATAAGGAGTTTCAAGAAATGAGTGATGATGGGATGTGTCTAAGCATGCACCAACCATGGGCATCACTGCTTGTCCTTGGTATCAAGAAGGTTGAAGGTCGTATATGGTATACTCCTCACCGTGGTCGTCTCTGGATAGCTGCAGCTGCCAAGAGACCTACAGAAGAAGAAATTCAATCAGTTGAAAACATGTACAAGGCAATGTACCCTCAGAAAAGCCTTGCATTTCCAAAAGAATACCCAACTGCTTGCCTGCTAGGTAGTGTTGAACTGGTTGATTGTCTGACACAGGAGGGGTACAGTGAAAAATATCCACATGGTGAATCTGAGTCAGACTATGTGTTTGTGTGTGAAAACCCACAGGAGCTGATCGTTAAGTTCCCAGTTAAAGGGAAGCATAAAATTTGGAAGCTGGATCAGCATATCCACAAAGCAGCTAAAAAGGGATTGAGAGGTTAATTTCAATCCCTTTAACCCCAGCCCAGAGCTTGAAATAATGGCTAGTCACCGGACAATGTCTGGTCAGAATTGAGCATTGTCCAGACAGATCTGTGGATGGCCAGACATGTTGTCTGGTTATTTGCATTTTAAAAGGAAATTCTATTTTGAGAGATTGACAATCATGATAGAAATTATTCATTCTTATCATGTTCCTGAAAAAAAAAATATTTAACTAGACAGACTTTTGATTGAGACAGTTGCAAAATTTTTCAGTTGTCAGTCGTGACCACACAAGTCGAAGGTTATTTTGCTAAAATCACCACTCCCACAAGTTTAGTTTGTCCAGCATATGTCCAAGCAAATTAATGCTCACAGAACCAATCAGATTGCAGGATTTGTTTCATCTTGTCCACTTGCACGCCAGAAAAAAAATAAACAGTAATATTAACAAAAAGGTATGAAATAACCTTTTTTCTTGGAGACGGGTGTTTCTTCTTGTCAAAAACGAGGATTGACAAATGTAGACACTGAGCATTGTGCCCCAGAACTAAAATACTGACAGTCTGAAAACCTGCAGTGGCGATGCTTGGCTTCAAAAACCAAAAATTACTTGTAGTATAGTCCCAAATAAGGCCCTTGAAGAGTGGATTTTTAGGCCAAAATGAATAATAGTACATATACTATTATTAGGGCTTTCAGAGTCACGTGAATACAAAGTTAGACATTTGGTAGTGAGAAGTTAGTTCCAATTAAAATTATGGTTCTAGTTGAGAGAATGTAGTATTCAGTTAGGGCTGAAAGGGTTATCAGATTTAGAAATTAGTACAAGAACAGCAACAATTATGAACTCACTAAAGGTCGCTTAGTGTTTCTGATAAAACTTTTAAGTTTTAGACTTAAAAGTCTAGCACTTAATCTGTTTACAAACAACAGCAGCTCTTTGGAAATTAGTTAATATCTTCCAGTATACTGGCTAGGCCAAAATTAAATGGAAGAGTGTAACATCTCGTCATTTTCCCAAGTTCTCTGTCGTTCTCATCCAGTGCCCAGTCGTTTTCAGAGCCTCTGCCTAATGAAAATTGTAGTTAAAATGCCAAAAAAAATTATGTTTCAATATCTTCCTTGGAAGTTCTTGAGCATTTTGAATTATTTCTCGAAAAGATGTGAGAGTCTCTTCCTTTGCCGGGAAAGATCGGAAATCCAAGTGTGTTCATCAAATGGGAGACTGGGAAGAGGAAACGGGAATGGCTACTCGGTGCATCATTGCTTGCAGCGTTGCGCGCAACCGAAACTCTTCGTGTATCCACGCGGTGAAACCGTTACTTGCAATGATGCAGGCGTAGGATCGGTTTCTACTTTGCACAACGTTGCGTGCAACATTTTTTGTGACAACAAGGTGGAACTCATCCATTGCGTGCAACGTTGAATGCAATGTTGCATCGTGTAGCCATACGTTAAGAGAGTGTTTTGCAGTCAAATGAGAGTCGATAACAGCATACGAGGGTTGTCAGTCAAACGAAAGTAAAGTTTAAACTTTCATTAAACCCCCATAGAGATCTTTTCATTCAGTTCCTCGCCTCGCTATTCTGGCGCTTGACATCGTAATCAACAAGTTAAGTGAAAAGAAACTATATCTGATTCAAACTTATGGTATATAGTTTTTAAAAAAACTATTGAGTACGTCGGCGAGTAGTATAAACTTGAAGTATATATGATAAATGAATTATCGTCGCCGTGAGATGATGGGAAAAGC
>JAOBRD020755573.1:0-11206 GCA_027575215.2 Hydrozoanthus sils
TTATTACAGTCCCACTGTACCCATGTATGATCATGCACGTTATAAAGAAGTATTTTTGTGTACACATATCTTTTTTGTTTAAAATGATAGGCTGAAAGTTTTTTAATTTTTTTTTAATATTTTAAACGTTTTTTTAAAAAAATGCTTTCGACACTGTGGTCATCTCCAGTAAATTCTAGACATTTTAAAAGCAAAAACAATTATATCACATATCTTTTTATGTACGTATATGTATGTTGTGTTTCTGTAATAATTATTGTGTGTTTGTATGTATGCATGCAGGTATGTATGTATGCTATTGGGTGATAATTTGTATTCATGTGTGTATCAAAGCATCTATATATGTTTGTGTATAGGTAGGTGGGTATGTAGTTACGTATGTTTATTTTGTTTGTATATCAATTTTATGGCCACCTTCACATACCTTCCACCTTGCATCCACCAACCTCAATTGAGGCCTGGTCGATTCTGAACATCCACCGGCCAGGAATAGCTACATTGCTGGTGGTTGCGAGATTTAAAACTGCACTTGTTCTAGAGCTTGGTACGTTAGAGAAACGTTTTCCATCACCAGCGTTAAATCCAGCCTTTGAATGAAAACATCAATTATATTATGTGATTGTCGTAAATTCCAACTGAATCCAAGTCTTTTAAAGCCTTAGTACCAATTGCCTGCTTGCACGCGGTTTGGTATTTTTTAGCGCGAAAAATTACGGCGTTGCCGCCATCTTGAATGTCGTTGTCGAGCGGTACTGACCCTGCAATGCATGCCGCTTGACTACGACATCCAACATGGCGGCAACGCCGTACCCTGTGAGTTTTCCACGCTAACAAAAACTACCGCTATAAGTATAGCGCCAACAAAAGGCTATTTAGGCTTTTCTTTTCCTTCTTTCATTTAGAAAACTGATGAAGCTTTAAATTAAAGCCAATTTATATTACTTAATTACAGTCCTCGAAATATGGTAATTGCTACATATGTTCCCCTAGATTTGCCTCTGTTTTTGTTTTATGACATTTTATATTAACTCACGGAGTCACGGGAGAACAGGCAGTAGGAGTCGGGACTTCCTTGATTAGTTCCACAAATTGGTCTGCCATCCGGGACCTACACTTTAACTACTTCCTTATCCGAGAAGACGCGAATGTTTAACCGTCTGCAGACGGCAGCACCTTCTCCTCAGTTATTTTAAGACCTTGAGTGAAGGTCAGGCACCGGGAATCGAACCCAGGCCCACCGCACACGACAAGCTGGCGCCTTACCAACTGGGTTAACCAGGCGGCGGTGTTGAGTATTGCAGTTAAGCAACATTTAGCATTGATCCTTAGCAATATTTTTCGTGGTTTTTGGCACTTGCCAACAAAAGCCTGAGAGGTTGTTTCTTTTTCTGCCCCTTTGATTAGTTCCTTAAACTGGTTTTCCAGTATAGTTCAGCGATGCCGACCGCAAAAAATCAGCAATAAAAAGTATCTTTTTATAGAAGAAATACGCAGTTGTCCCAGTGATTAAAGCTGATGAAAAACTGCTTAGAAAATGAGAATCTGTTAGTTGAACGTAGAAAATATTGGATTCTGGAGCCAAGTTTTTCAAATAATGATCAGCGATCAATCTAGGTTAACTCTGAAGAAAACCTGTTGGTTGTCATGGTAATTAACCCTGGGTTTCGGCTAATTGTCTTTTAAAAAACTCAGCCGAGGTCGCCGGTTACTTGTGATTGGACAAGAGCATAACCAATGAAGACTACACGGCTCAAATGGTGTAGCGGCCGGGAGAAACTTACCTGCGCAGGGGTCCCCCCTAGTCCATTTGAATTTCCACCGCTTGCAGTTCCAGTTGTCCATACGATTTTGTTGTAGTTGAAGATTACAAAGGAATGGCGGCCGTTTGTAATCAGAACAGCTTGGAACATGTTTCGCTATTTGATCAGAAAGCTTGTTAAACTAGGGTTGTAAAGGTAACCACAAAAATTTGTAATACAGAAATCAACGCAATGATAAAAATTTACTTTTTAAACAGTTTCGGTATTGCATGAATTGATGCCTTAATTGAGCTAACGTACACTGAGAAAAATAAAATGTAGCCAGTCCTATTTCATTCAAGGTACGATACGCTTTTTGGCCTTAAGGAATTGGTCATCTTTTACTAACACCGCAAACTTGTTTCTGTCGTTCTTCTTAACCAGATCTTTAGTTTCGAACGTGATCTTTTCACAAAAGTAATCAAAAGCCAGGACAGCTCTTTGACCCTGTGTAACGTGATGTTACGCCATTCCATATGTCCATGGTTTTCCGAAATAATTTGTGTTGTGAGGAGCTCGAGTACAAAGGGGTGGTGCTTTAATTCTTCATTCGTACTCGGGAACTTTCACTGTTTTTCAAATATTATGGAAAACTTATAAGATTTATCTACAGGAGCGACGGAAGCAAGAATTTATTGGGGGAGGGGCACAGTGGAAATTGTAATTGTTTGTTATGAAATCTGAAATTTATTTTCAAAAAATGCTGTTTTTAGGCAAAAAATTGAGATGAAACTACGTGCGTTTAACACGGCATTAATAAATTAATCTAGCTTTTCCTTTTTTCAAACACAATAAAGGGCAACTGAGTTTTACAGAAGTAAAGGAGCAGCGTCTTAGTACCTTGAGTTGTTGACTCCTAGTAGTTGCCCCAAAAAAAGCCACGTTGTCCCACGTTGCTACAAAAACCCAGCTTGCTTGGAATCGAGGATGATTCAAGAAAACTTTACGAACGTCTGCTGTTGCTCTTTTGAGTAGCCCTGCAGCATTACTCTCTCTGTACCACACGGTGCCGCCATTGCGTGTGTCAACATCGGCCCAGAATGGTGCAACTAGCCGCCTATTATGTCCCCAAGGAAATGATGCGGGTGTATATTGTGAAACTTGCTGAAGAAAGGACACGACGCCATTTGTGTTTACCTTCAATGCAATGAAAACTGATATAAATAACTAACTTACTTACTTGGAAATCGATATAAAAGTCTTTTAAACTAAAACCAAAAGCTTAAACAAGCTGATCAACATGGCTTGTTTCTTTAACAACTATACAAAATGTCGCCTTATTGTACAGACAATTTGTGGCTGCAAGTCTTTTTAACACCTATGTGCAGTTCTTGTGACTTTTTCTATAATAAACGGCGTTCAGTTAACGGTTATTTTTTATAAGTGGTTTAGGAAAAAGTGTGAAAGCTAATCTTCGGACGGCCAAAGTGAATGAAGGGAAGAAGGGAACAGACCACACCCTATGAATCTGACAGGCAGAAATTTAATCATGAAAGATTTTCCAGCAAATGTTATAACTATATTTTAGTTCTTTTTAAGTGAAGTGCGCTGCTTTTAAAGAACTCATTGACTCTCGCTGTTGTCCTTTGTTGTTATTGCCACCAGCATTAACGACTTTAATTTGAACTACGAAAAACTAATCAAACAATGCCTTTTTTTCATTTATCAATGTATGTGATACTTTTTATAAACATGCTCGCTAACAACCTTGAATATTAAAAATAACAATTTCAAAACCTTACAAAAAGAAAATTATGAAACTGATCAAAGAAAGGAAATGACGTCGAGATCTGTATTCTTCCAGAACTTCCATCGTCGTTTGGAGAAACCCTTCGATCTCTTTCGCTGGCTCCGTATCGGTAGAATTCCGACAAAGGTATCAACAGTGATGGCTGAAGAAAGCCCAAGAACAGCAAAAGATATTGGAAGAAACACACAGCGGTAGTCATATTCTAGAAAAATAAAAAAGCAATTAATTCAATAGAATAGATTCAACACGAGGTTAACATTTTGTAATTGTTTTTTTCTACGTATACAAGAAACCGAAGCTGAGTTTCTTAAATATTTTGGGGGTTTAAGCTTCAAAGATACACACTTCTTTTATAAGAACAACTTTATAAGAATAAAAAAACGGAAGTTAATTCCGATAGATTTTAAAACTGGTCAATTTTGCACATAAAAAAGCGTATGACAAACAAGTAGAAGGAGTAAAAGAGAGAAAACAGTAATGACTGGTTCTCGTAAAATTCCCATGTACTTTGCTCTCAGTTGCAAAAAATGTTGCACTGTCGAATATTTCAGTGCTGAATCCGTGAATTTGGGCTGTAGTGCAAAAAAAAAAAAACCAAAGTTCGTGGCCATTCCTCAGCCTTGAGTGTCTTCTTAGCACGTTAATTCCTAAAAATCTTGCCTATTTTCAGCCTGACCTACTAATAAGAAAATTCTTACAATAAAGAGCGTGTATCATAAGACAAATTGGGGTGTAGCATAGCGTTATATTTGAAAATAAAGATGTCTAATTCCTCAAATCTAAGAAATCTTTTTTCTTAAATAAAGTAACTCTTGAAAAGCCTGATCAGAAACGACTTTGAATTCGGCATGACTTACATTATTTGCTTCGGCGCTCAAAATCCTTGCTAACTTTCAAAATGTTCCATGGAATGAGGAATTAAGGCCTTTGATGAGCATTGTGTTTATCGAGTCTTAATGTTCTACTAGCTATGAGACGTCTTCGTATCGAGTACATCTAATGCCAATCCAATTTTAGCTGTGTCTTGTTCAAGTTTTATGCTTCTCAGTGATTAGATTTTTAAAAAATGTTTTACCTAAAACTGTTTTACTTTGCAACGTGAGTTAAAACGATGGCCTTAACGCAATCAGTAAGTACTTCTCTTTTCTTCAGTCGGTTCGTAAAAGCAAATAGATTGGTAGAGTTTTCCTGGACATTTTTATACTTTGTTTTAGAAATGTGAGGTATTCCCTATTCCTTTATATAATTTTATACAAGTATTCCGTGAATTCAATCTTAGATATTCCGTTTTAAAACTTCGCGCGCACTTAAGAAAACTGTACATGAGAAATCACAAAATTTAATACAAATCTCAACATACCTCGTAGTAGTTTTCTTCTCCTGTCCTTTGGCTTTCACAGAACAGCTTGATGTTACAAAAGAAAACCAAAGCTAAAGCCTTTACAATTTCTTCAAAAGACCAAGGCTACTTAACAAATAAAATTTGCTTCTGAGTTGACTGAGAGTAAGTATTTATTTCAGATTCCTGTTTGGGTGTCTGGAAAATTAAACACGTTAAGAACCAGCAGAAAACAATAATAAACAAACAGGATATGAAAAACAGCTAATTTGAATGCGCAAGTGTATCACGTACGTAAATAAGTATCGAGTTAAAGCGTAACAGAACAAGTTCACTGGTCTGTAAATAAAGTGAAATGCGTTTTTACAAACGGAGAATTTCATATTTTTAAATTTTGACGATTGTAATGGGTTTTTAAACTTCGCCTCACTATCTAATCAGATCAATGTTTCAATTTGAATAGAGGGCCTAATTTTATAGTTTTGTTATGAATTTTGATGCTTCGATCGCCATCTTCAAATAATAATAGCACGTTTCAAAAGAATGTTGTAAATCTGTGAACAAACAAATAGCTGAATCGGAAATACTAAACTTCATTCATCTTAAAATATGAATTATGAACTTTACACTGCGACGACATTCTCCCGACGTGCTACAGCCACAGGCTTACCACTCTCTCGATCTATTACCTCGCTCCTCGGCAATCGTCAAAAAACCTTCTTAAAACTCCCAAAAATCCCCAACTCATTCGCTCAACTCTGAATATGAACACACTACGAAAACACAATTGTTTATTGCGACCTTTTAAGAGCATATGTAATGCACGAGAAGATTATGAGGACGATTTCTACGTGAGTAACAGACAAAGCGCAAGCCTGTGGTACAGCTATTGAATCCGAATTTGATTTTATTGTGACAAGTCCGGCTACGCGTCAACGCGTCAAGTCAATTTTGCAAATTTGCGTGCTTACAAAACAAACTCTCTACATGAAATTCGCATGAGCACATACAAGCTGGATCCATAAAATCTCTGTTTCTACCAAAGTATACGCAAATTCGCACGGTTATAATAAAGACTCCTCGCCTTTATCAAAATAAAATGAGATTACTTGAAATAACACAACTAATACTATTTAGCACATTCACAATTTGACGCATAGCACGCGTTGACGCGTAGCCACTCTCTTAGCCAAAGAAGTTCGGCGCGTTGCAGGAGTAAAATAAAAAATTGAGTTTTTGTTGTTGCGGGGTATTCGACAGCTACACCACTGACGTATCGTTCATGGTTGTTGAACTTTTTCCAATTTCAGCCTCAAATTGTTCTTAAATTGTTCTTAGTTCTTGATATTTCCAAACAATGGACTAAATTTCCTGAACAATAAAAAGATGCTTGGAAAGACGTGTCGTGTTTGTTATTTCCTAACGCAGTCATACCATAAATAGAGAACACTTTATGGAAAGTGAGCGCGCACGATTTCAGCTCGGATCTCTTTTATAAGGATTAAATAAAGTTCTCAGAATTAACTGATCAAAATTTCAGCCTGGTGATTATTCTTAGCTTGTTCTTAACTTGTGGGCTGTCTCAGCCTGGGTGTTCTGGTAAAGTTTGTTCTTATAAAAATTAGCGTGTACCCGACTATGGCGCGGCTTGGTTTCAGACCCCAGGTGAAGCGGGATTTTCAAAGTTCACTGGTGAGCTTAGCAAGTATGTAGCACTGCGTTTGTAAAGGGTCAGGCTTAATCTCACAAGTTCGAGTCCGTGTTAAAAGCGATTTTCCTTGGACATTGGTTTGTTATATTGTGTCATTGAGCCTAAAACAGCTTTGTGACCGCGACAAATGGCGGTTTTTTGTCATACCGGTATCTAGAAAATGTTTAAGAATTAAGATTTTAATCGTAATGTCAAAATTTTAAACAGTATCCCATATATTTATCCCAGTTCTCTCTCTGTCTCGAACCAAATCCCATTTCCCTTCAGTATTCCGCTCTTCGTTTGTTTCAAAAACAATCGAAATCATTAATCGGACTTGTTTATATTAAGTTCTTAGCTTTTTTGTTGCCATTTTCCTTAATTCTCTTAGAACAAATTAATTTGTTTTTCTCGAACGAGCTTCAAAAATACCCGCAGATATTAGTTAGCGGTTAGCGTGTAACGTGCTCGACTCGTAATCCTAGGGTCACGAGTCCGAGCCTGGTCGATCAGACCACTGTGTTGCGTCCTTGAGCAAGACACTTTACCCGATTAGTTCCAGTCGACTCAGCTGTATAACGAGTACAGCTCTCTCCTCCGCAGTGGCTCCAAATAAAAAAAAGCTACGCGCGCACCGGGACTCCTAGCAAAAAAAATAACTGTGAACAGCGGTTATGCACTTTTTTCCTCGCTGGGAGTCCCTTTGCGCACGTAGCTTTTTTATTCGGAGCCTCTGCGTAGGGCGAGCAGGAGAGAGAGTGTATGGTCAGTTCAACCGGAGTTAACCTGCGATAGATAAGAGGATAAGTGTCCTGTCCAGGGGCAGTCAAAGGCTCTCATTCGCTTAACGCTACAGAAACCAGGGATAAGAGCCGGCTAAATGAGCCACTTAGGCTCGACAAAGGATTTAAACTTAGCTTCCTACTCAGTCTTATTCTCTTTTGCTACATTTTTTATACTCTACGAAGTATCGGCTTTGAGCGTCAGATTGCGTATCAACTATACTTGTTACTGAACCTCACCGAGTACAAAGCCAGTCATTTGGCCTCAAAATATCTTTTTATTATTTTGGAAATATTTAGCAAGAGAATAAATCGATATGAAAGTAATTTTATCATGTTATATACAGTCCTATGGTTAATTAGTTATGCTGTCCCGACAATACCAGACATAATGTACATACTTATATCACATTTATTCTACACATGATGAAGTTCGACAGATTACGCTACTCAATAACCTAATAAGTACAACATTCTTACAAAAAAATCATGCAATTTAGGAGGCGTCCACTTAGCGCCCTTCTTAGCGTCCACTCTTGCTTTTGTTTTATTTTCGTTTCGGATAACAGCCGAACGCGCTAACCAATTGCGCCATAGAGACAAGTTGTCCATGCAATAATTCAAAGAAGAACTTTAGAATTTCTGATATACTGAAAGTTAAAGATAGCTCGACAAACTCCATTAATTAGGCGTCCTTTGCTGGGCTTGAACCACCAACCTTTCTCCTAACAGGCGAACGCACTAACAGATTGCGCCACACAGACAAGCTGTCCCTGCAGTACTTCAAAGAACATCTTTAGGATTTCTTTTGTACTGAAAGTTAAAAAATGCTCCACAAATTAATTTCCGTTCTTTGGTGCGCATGAACCACCAACTTTTGTGTTAACATGCAAACTTACTTTCAGTACAACGGAAATCCTAAAGAAATTCTTTGAAGTAATCCATGGACACCTTGTCTCTGTGGCACAATCGGTTAGCGCGTTCGGCTGTTAACCGAAAGGTTGATGGTTCAAGCCCACCCAGGGACGAAAGAATTTTTGGGTAGGATATTTTAACTTTCAGTACAAAAGAAATTGTAGAAATGTTCTTTGAAATACTACAGGGCAGCCTTGTCTCTGTGGTGCAATCGGTTAGCGCGTCAGGCTGTTTACCGAAAGGTTGGTGGTTCAGGGCCACCCAGAGACGAAAACTATTTTGTGGAGCAATTTTAATTTATAGTACATGAGAAATTCTAGAAATGTTCTAGAAGTACATAGTAGACAGTTGGACTCTGTGGCGCAATCAGTTAGCGTGTTCGGCTGTTAAACGAAAGGTTGGTGACTCAAGCCCACCCACGGACGAAATTTTTATATTTCATTACAACGGAAATTCCAGAAATGTTCTTTTAGATACTGCATGGACAACTTGTCTCTGGCAAAATCAACTAGTGCGTTCGATTGTTAAAAGAAAGAATGTAGGTTAGAGCTCACCCAGGAACAAAAAGGTTTTGAGCAGGATATTTCAACTTTCACTACAACGGAAATTATAGATGTTCTTTTAAGTATTGCAGGAACAACTTGTTTTTGTGGCGCAATAGATTAGTGCGTTCGGTGTTAACAGAAAGGTTGGTGGTTCAAACCCACCCAGAAACGGAAGCTATTTTGTGGAGAAATTTTTAACTTTCATTACAACAGAAACTGTAAAAATGTTCCTTGAAGTACTCCAGTGACACATTGTCTCTGTGACGCAATCGGTTAGCGCATTCGGCTATTAACCGAAAGCTTCGTGGTTCAAGCCCACCCAGGGAAAAAACCTCTGGAAGGATTTTTTAACTTTCAGTACAACAGAAATTCTACAGATGTTCGCTGAAGTCTTGTTTCTGTGGCGCAATCGGTTAGTGCGTTCTGCTATTATACGAAAGGTTGGTTGTTCGAGCCCACCCAGGGACGAAAAGATTTTGTGGAAGAATTTTTATATTTCTTTACAACAGAAATTGTAGAGATGTTTTTTTTAAGTACTGCATGGACAACTTTTATTTGTGGCGCAATTAACGACTGTTAACATAAAGGATGTAGGTTGAAGCCCACCTAGGGACGAAAAAAGTTTGGGTAGGATATTTTAACCATTAGTACTACAGAAATTGTAGAGATGTTCTTTGAAATAATGCTTGGACATCTTGTCTCTGTGGCGAAATTGATTAGGGCGCTCGGCTACATTCTGTAAAATTGGTGGTTCAAGCCAAACCAGGGACGGAAACTCTTTTGTGAAGCAATTTGTAACTTTCAGTCCAACAGAAATCCTAGAGATGTTCTTTGATGTACTGCACTGACACCTTGTCTCTGTGACGCAACGGGTTAGCACATTCGGTTGTTAACCGAAAGGTTGGTGGTTCAAGCCAAACCAGAGACGAAGAACTTTTGCGCAGAATTTTTTAAAATTTCAGTACAAAAGAAATCCCTGAATTTTTTTTTGAATAACTGCAGGGACATCTTGTCTCTGCAGCGCAATGGGTTAGCGCACCCGGCTGTTATCTGAACGTTGGTGGTTCAAGCCCACCGAGGGACGAAGAAATAGCAGGATATGTAACCTTCACTACAAAAGAAATCCAAGAGATATTCTTTGAAGTTCCGCAGTGGCACCTTTGCTCTGTGGCGCAATGGGCTAGTGCGTTCGGCTGTTAACCGAAAGGTTGGTTTGTCAAGCCCACCCAGGGACAAAAAAGGTTAGGGTAGAATTTTTTTAACTTTCAGTACAAAAAAAATGGTAGAAATGTTCTTTGAAGTACTGCAGAGAGGCCCTTCTCTGTGGCACAATCGGTGAGTGCGTTAGACTGTTTACCGAAAAGTTGGTGGTTCAAGCCAAACCAGGGACGGAAACTCTTTTGTGGAGCAATTTGTAACTTTCAGTCCAACAGAAATCCTAGAGATGTTCTCATATGTACTGACACCCTGTCTCTGTGGCGCAATGGGTTAGCGCGTTCAGCTGTTAACCGAAAGGTTGGTGGTTCAAGCCCACCCAGGGACGAAAAACTTATGCGCAGGATTTTTTTAACCTCAGTACATAAGAAATCCTAGAGATGCTCTTTGAAGTACTACAGGGACACCTTGTCTCTGCAGCGCAATGGATTAGCGCGCCCGGCTATTATCCTAAAGGTTGGTGGTTCAAGCTACACCAGGGACGAAAATATTTTGGTAGGATATTCAACTTTAAGTACAACAGAAAATCTAGAGATATTTTTTGAAGTTCTGTAGTGCCACCTTGTCTCTGCGGCGCAATGGGTTAGCGCGTTCGGCTGTAAAGCGAAAGGTTGGTGGTTCAAGCCCTACCAGGGACGAGAAACATTAGGGTAGAATTTTTTCAAATTTCAGTACAAAAAAAATTTTAGAAATGTTCTTTGAAGTACTGCAGGGACAGCTTTTCTCTGTGGCGCAAGCGGTTAGTGCGTTCCGCTGTTTACCGAAAAGTTGGTGGTTCGAATTTCAGTCCAACAGAGATGCTAGATATGTTATCATATGTAGTGCACTGACACCTTGTCTATGTGGCGCACTGGGTTCGCGCGTTCGGTTATTGACGGAAAGGTTGGTGGTTCAAGCCCACCCAGGGACGAAAAGCTTATACGCAGAATTTTTTTAAATTTCAGTATAAAAGAAATCCTATAGATGTTCCTTGAAGTACTGCTGAGAAATCCTTCCTCTGCAGCGCAATGGGTTAGCGGTCACGGCGGTTATCCGAAAGGTTGGTGGTTCAAGCCCACCCAGAACGAAAAGCTTATACGCAGAATTTTTTTAACTTTCAGTATAAAAGAAATCCTATAGATGTTCCTTGAAGTACTGCTGAGAAATCCTTCCTCTGCAGCGCAATGGGTTA
>JAOBRD020755676.1:0-14004 GCA_027575215.2 Hydrozoanthus sils
AGATATAAGCACATAAGTGCCGATCTCCTTTTAAGAATGTTTAAGTTGCCGTTCGAATCAAAATCGTATTGAGTGAATGAACTAACAGCTCTCAAAAGTAAATCTCGTTCAGGCATTGTGAAATGATCACTTTTTCTCGAATACACAGCTTTGCAAACGTTACAACAGTCACTAACATGATTTTTTCCCAGTAATCACAACCCTAATAATTAGAGGTCTAACCTTGTTTTTCGCCAGCGCCATCTCATCTTCTTCTCTTCTTCTTCCTTGAGCGATCATGTACTAATCACGATAAAACTTTCTCGCGCCACTCATTATATAGAGGCCCCTCCCAATCCCCTTGCTTCCTATTGGCCGGTTGTTTGACCTAAAAAATTACTGTGTTCTGATTGGAGGAATCAATGCTGCAAAAATATTTTCGATCCGTGGAAGGTTCAAGCTTTGGAATAGAAACCACACCCCATCCGCTTGCTTCCTATTGGTTGGTCGTTACAAATACTCCCTTCTGATCGGAGTATTCAACGCTGCAAAAAAATTTCGATCCGCTGAAGGTTCAAGCTTTTGAATAGAAACCCCTCCCCGTCTCCTTGCTTTCTATTGGCTTTCGTTACAAATACTTCATTGTGATTGGAGCATTCAGCGGTGCAAAAATATTTAGATGTAGAATTTTCCACGCGCCGCCAAAATAAAATATGGCGTATTTCAGTTACAGGGCAACAACTCTTCATCCCCCCTCCTCGAACTAATTTATTACATGAGTTTTATCGAGACTGCATCCAAAACACGTCACACTCGAAATGGCGGAGCGCGGTAAATTTAAACCGTGGAACTGGTCAAAAGAAGTTGTGATTTTATATGCAGAAAACCATCAAATTTTAGCTGCACTTAACAAAAGATCTATTTGAGATCAAGGATCTTGTGCATTCAAGAATCTCTTTAGTTTAATAATCGATAAATATTTACCAAACTGTAAACATCTGGTTGTAGGTATCTATACTTTTTATTTTTATCCTCTGATACATAAATTTATCAAAATAGATAAATTCTTTCTTACCTGAATCTGAGGTTCAGTTGAGACATGTATGCGATACGAGTTAGCACACCAAGTGCAAAATAATTCTGGCTCCTGAAAAGTAAGGCTTGGGGGGTGTCAGACATCAGTTTGATCAGACTTGATTGGCCTACACGAAATATTAAAACAACAACAACAATGAAGAACAGCAAAACCAGTTTACCTATCCAGTGTGTTGCAATAGATCATGCAATCAACACTCATGCAACTTTGAAGAGTTTTGAAAACTTTTTAAAAAGACTGGTTTTGCCTGATAACAACCTAAAGATGTCTTTGAAACTGCTGTCCACGAACGGAGGCTCTGGAACTACATCGTCAGGCCAGAGTGGACGTCACTCGAGGGTGAGGTCCCGACGAGTTGATCCGATTTTCAAGGACTTTTACATCCTGGTCATCGATGTTTCCCGGGCCTACGAATGTTACAAGTACGGCGAAGGCACCGATCATCTGGCACTGTATTACCACGACGAACACTATGACGTCATTACGACCCTCCCTGGTTTCTTCAACGCTAAGCATTTCTGTGCGTTCTGTTTCAAAGGATACGATAACGAACGACGGCACATCTGCACCAACAATAAGGACTATTGTAAAGCCTGTTGTCAACAAAGCCTGTGTCGACTTTCTTGAGGCCCGTCAACAACGCATGGATCATCAACATCCTCTTCATTGTCCGGACTGCAATCGTGACTTTAATGGTCCACATTGTTTCACAGCCCATCGAGAAAAATTGATCCAATGCAAACATGGCACGTCGACCATCCCCTTTGTCTGTCATATGAAACGTATTCGTACCGAGTGTTTCAAATTCTTAAAGAAACCTAAGGAAATCCGTTACCATCGTTGTGGGTATGGCCGATGCCCTTCCTGTACAGAATATGTCGACCTATCAACCCACGGTTGCTACATTCGGACAGGTGCTCAAATCGAAGAATGGCGACAGCAGTGAGCCAAATAACGACAAAACAACAAACCTCGCTTGGAGGATGCCAAAGACCTGGACAACATGCTGGAGGCCCTTGGTGCAAGCAACCTCGACGAACCGAAGGCAGCTGTGGTCAACGATGAGGAAGAAGAAGAAGAGGAGCAGCTGCGAGAAGAAGGGGACAGTAGCCAGACCAACCTTCTTGTCTCCTTCGACATTGAGTCGCAGAAGGACACGGGCCAACACGACTCCAATCTCCTGGTCGCTCAGACCTAGCTGGACTGGTCTTTTGCGGAGTCACCTGCGTGACTCAATTCCTTAAATGGTTGGACACCCTAGTGAGCGAGGACGAAAATCGTTCCTTGATTATCCTGGCCCATAACTTTCAAGGGTGCAATAGTTATTTCATCCTGGACGACTTTACTCGTCAACATCGTACCATTGACCAAATTCGGAATGGGGGTAAGGTGTTAAGGTTGACACTTCATCAGATCACTTTCATTAATTCCTTGTCTTCTTTCCGATGCCGTTGGCCGCCTTTGCGAAAACCTTTGACCTCGGTGAACTAAAAAAAAGGATGTTTTCCCCATTTCTTCAACACCGAGGCCAAACAAGATTACGTGGGTCGATCGATCCCCTCCCAACATGTACAAACTGACTTTGAAGAAGAGGGAAAAGCTCCGAAGTTTCCAGCACACCGTGATCAAGATGTGGGAAAGCGAGTGGACTGCGCTGAAGAAGTCCAACGACCAGATTTGTCGCTTTGTCGCCAGCCTCGATCTCACACCGCCTCTCCAACCGCGTGATGCCATCTTCGGAGGATGGAGCAATGCTGTCACCCTCTACCAGAAAGTGGCAGAAGAAGGGGAAGAGATCCGTTACTACAATTTTACAAGCCACTACCCCCTTCGTCAACAAAACTGGTGAGTACCCTGTGTGACATCCTACCATCTTCTATGATCCGGATGGGATCGACCTTTCGCCCTACTTCTATCTCGCCAAAGTCACCAGCTTACCCCTGTTCAAATTTTATCATCCTCTCTGTCGGACGTACGTGGAACAACAACTCGACCTTCCCCTCCACCAGAAGACCTGAGAATGCAATCATCGTGACTCTGACCGTTGTCTGACCGGGACGTGGTGCACTCTGGAAGTCGCCAAAGCCGTGGAAAAAGGGTACAAGATCCTCACCATCCACGAGGTTTGGCATTTCCAAAATTGAAAAACGCTGTTGCTGAGTACATCAACACCTGGTTGAAAAACCAAGGGATGGCCTTTGTGGTGCACGACGCCCGAACTCCAGTAGCGGTACATTGACGATTTCTACAACCACAACGGGATTCGTGTCGATCCCGACAAGATCAGCTACGATGCAGGTCTACGGATGGTGGCCAAACTGATGATCAACTCGATGTGGGGCAAATTTGGTCAACGTACCAACAAGTCCTAAATCCAGCAGTTCCACGACGCACCCTCTCTCCACACATTCCTTCAACAAGATTGCTACGATCTTCGGGATGCTTATCACATCGGGTACTAACGTCTCGAGATCCAATACAAAATGAAGGATCAAGAGGAACCACTGCTCCCCAACCCCAACATCTTCGTGGCCGCCTTCACAACTTGTCTTGCTTGTCTGAAATTGTATGCCGAATTGGATCAAATGGGTGAACAAGTCTTGTACTTTGACACTGACTCGGTCATCTTCACCACTGGACACTATTCTCCCACAACCGGAGACAAATTGGGGGATTTCAAGGATGAGCTGGCCGATGGCGACCACATCACGGAGTTCTGTTCGGCTAGTCCGAAGAATTACGGCTACGATACCGCCCAAGGCAAGATGGAATGTAAAGTGCACGGCTTCTCCTTGAACTATGAAGGACACCAGCAGCTCAACTAAGAAGTCCTTCGTCAAAATATCTGTGACGAAGTCTGCCAACCCCAAGACCAACCTCTCACTCGATCCATCCACCAGGAACATAAAATCATCCGGCAGGCCAAAACCTACACGATTGAGACACAGCCGGCGACCAAAAATTATAAACTGGTCTTTTCCAAACGGGTCTTATCACAGTTATCCTTATGGATACACATCTCCTTTGACAGAGGAGGACCTACACTATGCCCGCCTACCTGAGGATTTGGCGGGCAGTGACTCGGAGGAGGGCCTCTAAACTATTATTGTACATAATATTTTTTCATCATTATTACAGAGTTGAACTTAAAAAACATAAACTTTTATTGTACATAGTATTTTTCGTTCCTATTACAGAACAGAGTTGAATTAAGGATCTTTTTTCTTTAAAAAAACTTTTGTTGTACATAATACTAAAGAACAGAGTTGAATTTACACAATTACGTGAACTTTTTTCCCTGTCACCCGCTTGCTCGTCTCCTTCCCACTGATCCCTCACTTCCGTTTCACGCCTTTTTATTCTCCCTCCTTTTTCCGCCCAAAAAACATGACGTTATTAGCTCGCTTCTCATTAGTTCCTCGTTTCCCGCCCAAAACCTCTCGACCAATCAGAATGCTCGAACTCTCTATCTGAAGTCTCACTTTACAAGGTGTCCATTGTTTTGGACCAGTTCTTTGAAAGCCAATTCAGTTTAAACCAGGATTGTTGTGGTAATCAAAGTTCATATAACACTAACAATTATTTTGTAGCACCCGAAAGTGTTTGGAAACTAAGGACGTTTTAGAAAAGAATTTTTAAAATCAGTCGTATTCTCGATTTTTTATATCTATTTGAAGTTCAAGTTTTGTCGGCTCATGACTGCGTTTTAGGGGGACTGGGTTGTAACGTCATTCCGGGCCATCTCTGGGTCAAAACACAAGATGGTCATGAATGAATCAGCTATTTTCGATTCAGAAGTAGATTCCAATTCCTCATACAATTCTCATTTGCTCAATATTACCAGTTGGAAATGACGTCACAACCCAGTCTCCCAAAACGCGGTCGTGAACCAAGATGGCTGAAAATTTTGCTAGTTTAAACAACTGTAAAAAAAGCAATTTGATTAAATTTCAAAACAAATTTTGCATAATTATATTAATTTATATGTGAAATGATTTGATCCCTAAAAATTAGTCAGCATTGTAGGAACTTTAACCATGGATTGTGGCTAACAACAGGATCCAGGAGAACAATTATAAACAAACTATACTACTAAGTATCAGTTTGAGAAGCAAATCTTCTCTAAAGAGTGCATTGATATGAACACAGACTTAACAAAAGATTTATTTGAGATCAAGAATCTTGTACATTCAAGAATATTCATCCCTTTAATTTAGTAGTCAATAGATATTTAGCAAACTGTAAACATCTGGTTGTACATTTTATACTTTTTTATTTTTATTCTCTGCTACATAAGTATTTAACAAAATAGACAACAACTTTCTTCCCAGGTTCAGTTCACACATGTTTTGTGAATTAGCACGCTAAGCACAAAAATAATGCTAGCTCTAGAAAACTAAGGCTAAGACATCAGTTTTATCAGACTTGAGTGGGCTTGACGAAAGTTTAAAACAACAACAATGAACAACAGGAAAACCAGAGCCCATCCCTTGGAAGGCTGTTCAAGAGTTTGGCCCCATTACAACTAGGACTGTTTTTTTGAAAGTTAGTTCTAGGTTTTGGAAGCACTAATTAATTTTATTTTCTTGGTTCCCTAGTCCACATTTTTTGGTCACTGGTTACAAACAGGCCTTTTAGGTATGAGGGTCAGAGACCGTTCAGCCTTTGAACATTGCCACCCCTAGATGCTTATGCCTTTTACTGGAGCGGTTGTCCCATTCCAAAACCTGTCTAAGGGTGGCTGATCTAGTCTCAAAACCTGAATTTGTGATTACTCAAGTGGCGGGACTTTGGAGTTTTTGCAATTTGTCAGTCAATTTACTATTAATACCATGCCAAACTGGACTGCAGTAATCAAAATGGGGCTCATTCAGTGCCTTATAGATTTCATTGATTTAGTTTGCATCATTTG
Source organism: Hydrozoanthus sils (assembly GCA_027575215.2). Lineage (NCBI taxonomy): Eukaryota > Metazoa > Cnidaria > Anthozoa > Zoantharia > Hydrozoanthidae > Hydrozoanthus > Hydrozoanthus sils. The sequence goes on from JAOBRD020755676.1 coordinate 5,988, forward strand.
TTGACTAGTTTCAACTGGAGGGAGCAACAGGAATATGATCCTGACTTATGCTCCCAACTGACTGATCCTGACTGATGCTCCCTTCAACTACTATAGCTCTTATATTCAAGTTTATTATAAATGATTAACATTTATTACAAGTCCAGAGTGATCCACAGTTAACATGTGCTTTTCGAGGCAGATCAATCATATTCTGTTCATTGTTTTACAGTGTTTAGCTACTGATATGTCTGTATATACTATAATTACAATTTATGTGAAGGGGGCAAAGTAAGCTCTCTTGGGGATACAACTATTCCATCAACATCAGCATACACATAATGGCCTGGAGCAAATGTTACTCCTCCAAATTGAACAGCTATATCTCTGTCCCCAGTGCCCTTTTTAATAGATTTCAGAGGCATTGTTCCCAAAGCCTTAACGCCAATGTTAATTTTACCAATGTCTTCTGAATCTCGAATGCAGCCATTCATAATAACTCCTGACCAATCATTTTTTAAGGCCAAAGCTGCAAGATTATCTCCAAGCATTCCTCTTCTTATTGAGCCACCGCCATCAACCACAAGTACCTGATGTGCAGATAAAAACTGGTTAATTAACTTTCAGCAAATTTTGCATGAAAATATGGATTACTTTCTCTTGAGTTTTACACAAAACAAGATTTTCACTGCCCTTTCTGGATATGGGCCTAAAGAAAGTTTGGACAGGGAGGGGGTGTGAAAACCATTACCAGACAGACCTCAAGTTGTAACATTTTGGGGGGGATGCAGATTACTAAGCAATCATGACTTACAATTGAGAATATTTTACTAATCATAAAGCACCAAAAAGGGAGAATTATATGCTGCTTTATCTTTTTTGAGGTGTGTGAACAGGCAAGATGTTCAAAACAAATCCTGCAGTTTGGTTGGTCTCATCAGTGACTGGTGTTATTGAGATCTTGCCTGTGGTCAACCTAAACGTAGGTCTATTTGATTTATAAAGTGACAAAAACAGGTAAAAAATAAAAGTACATTGTTTTTGCTGGCAAGGAGATCCATACGGTCAAAATTGTGCCCTCAGCCTCAAACCTTAGTCCTAATATAATAAGCAATTATCCCCAAAGTGGAGGTGACTAGTGGTGGATTTTTACTGAGACACAAAGCGGCAAGGTAAATATCTATTGTTAGGCACCAACACTGAGGGGGATAATTGTTTTAGTATATGTCAAATCAGTTGAATAAATTCAGCTGAGAGTTGGTGAATGTCAAGTTTGAGTCAAATTTATCAATTTAAAATTTTCAAAGCCCACTTTTACTCTAGTCTTCATACTTTTTCTTGAAATTTTGTGTTTAAAGGGAATGGCTGAATTGTTTATTTTGTGAATTTCGTCTTCCAAGAATGTCGTGAAACAAGTCACCATTTTAACAGCTTTCTCAAAACAGTAAATATCCTTGGATATTTTTATTAGTTATTATGATATTTTGTGTATTCCCCTTTTCTTTAATTTTTTATTCATTTTCAAAGTGCTGTAGAGTCGTGACTGGACATCATTTATCATTCTCTGGAAAAGGCTGGTATCGAGTAGTTGGAGTAGTGAGAGTAACCATGTGAGCAAATCTTGCAAGTTACACAAACTCTAGGCAGATCACTGGGAGAGTGCTCTGTTTCACTAAAGTTTTCGATATTTTTTCATAAAATGGCAAACTACGGTTCTGAGTTCAAAGTGCCTCACTACTCTGACGTCAACAACCCAAGTGATGAAACTCAACCTAGTCTCTTTATTGCATGTGGTATTTTCAAAACTGGAAACCAAATAGTGCTTTTTTTGCATCTTTGAAGGCTTTTCCCTCCAAGGTGTTTTATTTTTCTGTTTTTTCTTTGAATAATTGTTAATAAATGTCTGAAAAATAATTTCAAATCACCAATAAACCGGCGAGATAGGCACTTTAATTCAGTCTGGTTGGTTGGTTCTTGTAATAAAAAAGCTCAGTATGTACTTTGGTAGTTAGATTGTTGATGTTGTTCACTCTGGGGAATAAAGCTCTATTTTCTAAAAAAAATAAATACTAGTTAAGCACAAGTGGCTACTGTCTTTATTTGCCCTACCGAAATTTAGGGTGAGTTCTCCCCCTTTCCCTCCTCTTCTAAGGTAGGATTCTGTCTGACCATAATTGTTGTGGGTACACAAGAGCTTTTAGCCTCTGGTAAGTAATTAATTACTCTAAGTTAACACAATTTTTGAGTGTAACCGATTTTTGAGTTGAACTTGATGTGAAAGTTTCCTTGAATAATTTCTATGGTTGCTTCGAAAATCTGAAAGGGCTTATCTATGACAGTTTCCAAGGCAAAAAGCAACATAACAAGGAAACTGAGTTAGCTCCACCAATCACAATACACTAACTTAGAGAACTCTAACTGGTTGTCTGGAAATCGTTTTGGTGGCCGCTGTGAACTAAAAAAGCTCTCGAACATTCTCTTTCTACCAGAGGTTGAGTGCTCTGTTGTTTAAGATAGTCTGAAACCAGTTAGACTTGTAGTCGAGGAAAAACCGATGATCTATGTGGTTGACAACAGTGAGTTGGTGCTGGTAGCAATGATACAAACATAAAGACATAACGTGCAAAACATGAAACTGAATTATCTTCACTGAGCCATAGATACAATTAAATACAAGTAGTGGAAATAATTTTTAGTCAATCTTCGTGAAAACAGCAATAGAAAAACCATAATAAACAGAACAAGCTCCCTGTCTGTGGGAACCATGTTTGAAAAAATTTTCCCACTGATTTTTTAATTCCTGGTAGCACACCAAGTATTAATTTACATAAAAAGCTTCTCCATGGGTACTTCTTTGGTGTAACTGGTCATAACTGTATCACCGCTGGTAACCATGAGCCCAAGGTTAGTCATTAAACCTTTCAGCCCAGGACAGTTTATTAACATTTCACTTCTCCTTTCATAACTCAAACAAAGTAATATGACTGGTAATGAAAGGTTAGGAATTGATCAAGTCAAATATATGCTTTGGAAGGTGAAAAGTCAAATTCTCCTAAACTGTTGGAAAGTATAAGAATCAGTTGGGAGAATTTACAAATTCATCATTTGTTGTGCTTGGGACTTTAAAGGGTTAAGGCAGTTACCCTCGGTTAGAACCCGAGCTGGACTATAGTGTAACCACAACTAATAATATCAACATAATACAACTTATGTACATGCTGAGATTGCTATTTTAAGAACTTTCCCACGTTATTCAGGTTATATAGGTATTGAGAATGAACAAGACTATTGAAAACATATTCTCTTTCAAAACTTGATCAGTGTACTCCAGAATGTACCTTTCCATTACCCGGTTCACTCAAAGCCTGTTTTACAAGAACATTGTCTTCGTGGCACTTTACAGTCGATATCATTCCTCCGAATGTTTTTTTCATGCCATAATCCTTGAATCCCGGGTAAACATACTGCAATATATCACTGTATGCGTCACTGAGGTCGGCAGTCTTTAGCTCAGCCATGGATGAGCTGCATGTAAAAGAAAAATTAGAACTGACGACCAAATTTACTCCCGCTACGAAACCTCTCCGACAAAACGACAAGGCTTGCATGGCCACGCGGCAAATAGGAGACTGGGGCAAGGACCAAATTGCCGAAGTTGTGTCGAAAACAGTCCCGTCCCTCCCGTCCCCGTAGATAAACGCTTGAAAGCAAAAACTTTTTTTTTCATCTTTGTTTTGTTTCGAAATTGATGAACAAGCTGTTTAATTTCCAAGTCTTATTTATACTATGTATGTTTCTTTTAAACTGTTTTAAAAGTTGGTAGCTTAACCATTCTAGATCTAACTGAAAGAACAGAAAATATGATATTTCAATAATATTGCATTCTATATATTTTGATTTAAAAATCAAAATCATTTTAAATTGAAAAAATCTCAATGTGTAGCATCGAGTCAGTTTTGCCACTGGATCGAATAAATGGGCAATGACCATGCCCCCCCCCCCTATCATCATGGTCGACCTGACTATATTTACCTCTCCCCACCCCCGATAATTGGGGCTGATATTGCCTTTTGATCGCTGTGCTGTGATCGGAAATAATGGTCACGCCAAATATGGTAAGTATGTTCCCTGCAGGAAGCGAGAGACTTCGCCGGACAAAAACTGAGGGAGGATCGGAAGGTATGAACTCGCAGATGAGAGTCGTTTGACATGACTCCTGTTGTGTGAAAGAAAAAGTCTTTGAGTTCGTAGCAATTTTCTGTGGCGTGTCAAAACTTGTTAAACAATAGTTTGGCAGCGTTTACTCCAATATGGGCGACGAATCGGAGGAAAGTGGCGCTAGTGTCATCGGTGAGAAATGGTTTCTGTGCAAACAAAAGCAAGTCTTTGCTCTAGACCTACCAACATTTTTCTTTGCTTTTTGAGTTCGCTAATCATTTCTTCTTGTTTGTGTTGTTTTACAACAAGCCATGGCGAAGGCAGCCATTGGAAAGAACACAGACTTGGAACTCGTGAAGAAACTGAAGATTGAGTACAAGGGCGAACGAGTCGAGAACCGAATCCTGGTATTATAAAGTTTTGTGTTGTTTATCGTTCTATCGATTTGAAGGCCTCGATTGGCCTCTTTCAGATCGAACTTTTGATTGCTTTGCTGAGATCTTGTTACAAAGTTAAGCATCTGTATGCAGTTGGTCTTTATTTTGTTTAACTTCCTTCTTTGCCGTGTTTGTTTGCATACTTTTATACTTCGCAATTCAGTGAGTGATTCCGGACAACACAATGTCATTGTTCGTTTCATAACATGCCAAATAATCTTGGCTTCGCGGTCAGAACCGTCGCTTACCTACTTTAAACTAACTAAACAAGATATTCTACAGCGTGAATAATTATTTTTAATTTCGTTTAAAGAAAGTTGCGAAAACTTGGATCTGTATATATTAAATACTGACTTGGGCACCTAAGTGTATAATTTTTGATGTGGGTGTGTTGTTCCTAATAACCGAAGTGGTAGTATTCTCGGCTTTTTGTATCAGAAATTTTTGCTAAAGGCAATCGACTATTTTTGCTTCTTGGGCACAAGGTTACTTTTCATAGACTTAAAAATTTGATAGTAATTTCAAGAATTGAAGAAAAATCGGACGGTCGGTTTAAGACGGAGTATCTATAAAAGCGTGACATTAACATGCAAATTTTTGTGTTGTCTCTTTCGTGGAAAGTATGATTTAGATTGTTATAATCAAATTTTATTTATTCGTTTCAGCTTGTTAAGTGTATAATGTTTATCAATGTTAATCTTTTCAATTTGCTTATGTTGTTTATCTTTGTTTGTCAATAAAATTTACCTTAAATTTTGTTTAGTTTTATCGAAGTAGCTATCTTTGTTTTGGCTCCAAAATTAATTCATTTTCGAACACGCGTAGGGCTAGAGAACTCGTTAGCTTTTCACTTTCGTCAACAGGTTTTACCTTTTCCTTGTAGCAACCCATTGAAAACAGAAGTTTTAGCCTGTAAAAGCATGACAAAGTTTTCAACACAAAATTTAATATTAAAGTATAAACTTTAACAAACGGCTCGGTTTAATGTCATAGCAACAAAGTTTTGAGCTATGGATTTTAACTGAGCATTTTTGTACAAAATTATGTAATGGAAGTTCAAAGGGATTCAATATAAGACTTGGTTTGTAGACAATAATTATAGTGCTGGCTATTTATCAATGTTTTCAAACTTTTTGAAACAACATGTTTTTGATTATTAAATATATGCTTTTTAAAAGCCCCCATCTAAATATTTGCCAACATCCATGGATCTCACTTAAAATTGAACTATATATGTCAAATGCTGACAGTTTTTTAGTTTTTTTTTACTTTTTATGCTTCAAATTATCAATTTTTGTACTAAATCACTCATGCTGCAGACTGTGTAAGGTTGTGACTGGCTTTGTCATCATAATAATTTTATTTGACAACTGTTCATCAAAGGGATACACGAATATTATGGGGTATTTTGTATGAAGATGATGTTAAAGAAGCATACATTTGCAACATTCACTTAACCTGTGAATAATGGTTGTGTCTACCCTGTAATCAATTAATCTGTAAATAATTATAACAGAGTAAAGGACCTTTGTAAATTGGAAATTGTGAAATATGTAGTAAATATTAATTGTTGAAATATAATTAACCTATCAAAATGTTATGCATTTGCCAAGTTGTTGAATATTTGCATAATAACCAATTAACTTGCAGTTTATGTCATGCAAAGGGCTCGAGGCTTTATTTAGTAGATGATGTCAGTTTCTTAATGACACCTGCATCATTAAACATATATGGATTATTGATTTTTCTCTGTTATTTTTAATTACCAAAATACTTGCCAAATACCAGTTTTCAATCACTGCTATATTAACAGTTGATGTTACATTATTTTGCAAAACTAGAAGATAGCAAATTGTCTGACTTTAGTTATGTTTTATATGTTGTAGATTTGGTAAGAATTTTACAGCAGGATGCACTGACACTTAATTAATGGTGTTCAAGTTTTGAGGGTTAAAGAAAAATTTAACATCCATTTAACCTTACTGCAGCTTGCTTGTTTGGCTGGAAACATGTACATAGGGTAACAGAGTTTAATACTAAGCTTTAAAGTGCCAATGAAGGAAAAAAAATGTTTTACTTTGTATCTTGTTATAATATCAACTGTAATGCTTGAAATGTGCAGAGCAGAATTTCAGTGTTTAAGAAAGAAAAATCAATGTCTGAAGTGAGCAGCTATAGGGTTTGAGTGGTCGTAGACTGCATGGGAAGAAGTAAGAAAACAGTGATTATCAATGTCGCAGTAAGATTGCTATTTAAGCTAGCCAAAAGCTTACAGTATATTAATGAAGGGCCTAAAGTTCTATGTAAATTATTTCGCATGAAATGCTAAATCCTCCCAACAGTTTTGGAGAGATAATAATAACCCTGGAAAGTTGAGAACTTGTCATAAATTACTTTGTCATTTTTGTGCCAGACCGCTTCGTTTGTGAGCAGTATTTGGAGACTTGAGATCATCATACATAGTGACATAATGTTATTATAGTAAGCTACATAGATAAACATTAATTAATGCAGCAATAAAAATTACTTCACACACATGCTTTTTAAAGTAAAAGCTCTTAATCATAGTTTTCTGTTGAGGTTTTAGCTGTAAGAGTTATATTCGAAGGGTCTGGAGCAAAAACTATGTTACAAGTAACTTTTGATGGAGTTGTCATTTCTCCTTACATTATCCCTTTATTATATCTTCATAAGCATTGGGAGAATATAGCATTTCGTACAAAGTCACTTATGTTGTTTTGCTCTAGGCCCTTCAATTTTGGCTTGTATAATAATTATCTGTAATGCTATATATTAGATTTAATTAATAATTCTAAAAATTATCTCGCAATGGAATAGATAACAAAAGGCAACACAATCCATGTATCACACAACTTTTTAACTCTTGTGGTAATTAAGGCAGTGTGTTTCTCAATGAAATGACTGACCCTTGTGATAATCAGGCAATATGACTTGTTGCCAATAAAATGATGTTAATTAAGGCAGTATGTTCGTACAAATTTTGTTGTAAATTGTATAGTTGTGTAGTTTTAACAAATAACCCTTGAAATTGCTGCCACAAAATTTTATACTGAGATGTTTTTTTTATATTGTGTAAATATGTGGTACAGGTACTGTGCTGTCAGTTGATTGTAACTTTAATTCTATGACCTCCACTGACTTAGTAATTTATGAAATTTCATACAAAGCTGTGTATGCAATAATAAAAAATAAAATAGAAATAGCTGAGAAATCAAAATTTTATTTTAAAAAATTATTCCTTGTCAAATTTCAGCTTTAGTTACTACTTATTGAAACCTATAACAACAAGGTTGTTTGTTTTAACCCTTTCAGCCGCAGACAGTTTATCAACATCTCACTTCTCCATACATAACTCAAACAAAGTAATACAATTGGTAATGAGAAGTTGGGAGTTGATCAAGTCAAGTATGCTTTGGTGGATG
>JAOBRD020755780.1:0-14004 GCA_027575215.2 Hydrozoanthus sils
TTCGTAACTAACCAGACTAAACTTTTTGTTACGTTTGTACGAAAAGAGCTGCTAAAGTAAAAGTGAAAAAGGTTATTTTAAACAATAAGTGGCCGAAATGACTAACAATTTTGTCGTTTGTTCTCCCAACACTTGGTATTTGAAGTGGTTTGTTTTGAGCGCATTAAGAGTAAAATATTGGCGGACTAAAGGCTATTAAAGAATCTCATCAAAAGATGATGAAACCCTTTTTACGACCTTTTGTTATCTAACATCTTACTACTGAATTGATGATGTTTGATCTGCATGCAGTATATTTAGCACTGTATTAAATGGTATTTTAGAATACAGTTATTCTGGTGTATTACTGGTATGCATATGCATGCATGCATGTCTTTCTTGCCGCATTCTCTGTTGTACGATTTCGCGACAAACAGAAGGAAAAAATCAAATCGTTTTTATTAGTTCATTCTTTGATTCCTACTGACTGATCAAAACCTAGACTAATATGTGTGGGTTTTTTTATTTCTGCTTTCTGCATTTTTTTTTGTAACAAAAGCACCTATTAAAAGTTTTAAGCTTAATTAACAGCTTCTTATGAAAATAGGTTTTGAATTGAGAATTCTAGCATAACAGGTTCTTAAATTTTAGGTTCTTAATATTCCTGGGTTGTTACTGTAGTCAAGAATTTATTGAGAAGAAAGACACCGAGTATGCAACTACGTCATTGAACGGAGTCCACATGTATCACCATCCTACACACTTGCTTTTTTTCATAAGAACAGCCGTTTATAAGAACAACAATTAAGGCTCAGATTAGCCAAATTATGTCCATTGTCCAAAAAAGGAAGAAAAAGACGTTAATGAACCCTTGCCAAAATTTAAGAATATCAATAGCCGATTTATTTTAGACTTTACCAAGCTTCTGTCTAACTCGTTCCTTAGCAATACAGAAATGGTTCGCAGTTAATTTTTCTCTTTTAATCTGTCATTGCTTCAAATTATACGTTTGGTATATGTGGTATACTTGCTCCGATGCCAGTTCATTACATTTTCCTCGACTGATTAAACTACAAATAAAAACAAGAAAAATTTTTTAAGATTAAAATTGGCAAAAATATTAGTTAAGAACAATGCGCACTGGTTCTGAGCGTGTATACCATCCAAGAGGCCTTACCTTTCATTTTCGACTCCAAGAAGCACTACCAGCCCCAACACTAAGTAAAACCTGCAATTCAAATTGAAAGTGTTCAGTAAACTTATGCCTCAAATGTTATGAAAAAATTTTCGGTTACCAACAGGAAACGGTATGCAATAAAAGCGAAGTGAAAGCCTTCGGTGAAAATCGATAAATATTTTTTAAAAATTGAGACGGAGACAGAGAGAGGGATAGAAACAGAGAGATCGAGACAGAGTCCAGATTTAGATTTTGCAAAATGTTTTTTTTCTCTTCATTCGTAGATCTAAACAACTTAAAACCAACAAACCTCATTGTTCTGTTGACGTCTGATTGCCGCAAGCCTAGTGGCTTCTCTAGATCTTCCGACTATTAAACGAATCGACTAAAACAGTTTTGAACGAGCTTTTTAGTGCTTTTCGTCCGTTGCGGTTCTCTGTCTCAATCGAAATGAAGCTACATAAACAAAAATTACTTTTATAATGCCAAAGATATCCGTTTGCATCCCCCCCCTTCCTCCCACTGCACGTATACTTTCCTTACTGCTGAAGCACGTGTGGTAGTTTGTAACAAAACACCGTCGATATTTGATTACATCACTAAAATAGTTTATGCTGAAACTCTTGAACAAGCTTTCGGTTGAAACTGAATAGCTCAGTTTAAGTGAGATTCCGAAGGAGATACTATATATATATATATAGAAGGTTAAACCTTTTGAAAGTTCGTTAATCTCATGAATAATGAAAAGTAATAATATTACAGTTTTGAATAAGTTTATATGGTAACTTATTTACCCGGATTGGTGTTTCCAGCCTTGATTTATCGAAACCAGTCCACACAAACAAGGATTACTTTCGCGCCGAAAATATTGCGTTCGCTGCATGTACTTTCCTTAATGCTGAAGCAAACGAAGTCGGGGTTTTAATTAACTCACAGTACAGTTTTTACACCTTAATAATATTTCTCGATTCTGATTGGTTGAGAGTAGAGCAAACAAAAAACAAAGTGCAAAAAAACTTAACAAAATACAAATTGTACCCAAACTTTCAAACATTTCCCTTCTTGAGTTTCAGAACTTTGCTGTTACAAAATTTGCTTCAAAGTGTTCACTGATGATTCGCAACTGTGCAGTTCAGTGTAAATTATTATGGGTTGCAAATATTAATTGTTCATCACATGACAAAATGCGCGCGTCGTTAGTCATATCGATTCTGGCAAGTTGTCTTCAAATTTTTTTTGTGATGTGTATAATTAGAAAGAAATTATACGACTTTTCTCGTTCGATTTGGAATTTATTTAGTTGCACTCGTGGGTTTTTCAGAAAGTTCAATCTACATTCGCCCTCCGGGCTCATGCAACTCACTCGTGCAAATAATATTCCAAATTGAACTCGAAGTTGTATAAAAATGCTGCAATCCTCGAAAAAGTTTTTGTTCAGTGTAAGAATCAAATTGTTTTGCTGAGACTTTGTAGGAGATTCTTTGTATGAAATTTTATTAGAATAAATTGTTTGCAGGATCGTTATTCTCCCGAATGCTGAAACGGTAATACGGTTTTGGATAAATTTATATGGTAATTTGTTACCTGGATTGGTTTCCAGCCTAATTAATGGTTTCCAGCAGAAATTTTATTCATGCCAAAAATATTGCATTCACTGAACGCGTTGGGGTGTATACTTCGCTTTACTTTCTGCTGAAGCAAGAGAAGTCGGGTTTGTTATTTTTTGATTAGAATAGCACAGTTTTGCTGAAATTCTTGAATAAGCTTTTGTTATATGAAACAAATTGTTTTAGAGAAACTCTAATGGAGATCGATATCTTTAAGGTGAAAGCTTTTTTAAGTTCATTACTCCCCGTCTCTCTTAGAGTCCTGAGGGAGTACTTCAAATGTGTGTGTGTGCCGAGAGTACTAATAATGATAGCTACAACGAGCGCCCCCTCCAATCTTCATGCTAAATTAAGTTGGAGGGTGCTAAAAAAGTTCAAGACCGTTCAAGTGGAGTACGTACTAATTAAAATGGAGGGAAATATTCAAAACTTAACTTGTATAATGACGTTTGCTGAGTAGCGGCCTATCAGTGAAGAGCGTAGCAAGTTTTAATTATTAAAATTTAATCGTGTTTAAAACTCAGTAACAACAGAAAGTATTCATTGACATTTTTATGTTTATTATTGTGTTTTAAAACTATTATATACAAATTCAAGAAAAAGGCTAATCAAACCTGAGCATAAATCGTAAAACAATACCACCCTTTGAATTCTGAGATAAGTTTTTAATGTGCGCGAACTTAATAAGTTTCGCAGCGCGTGATAAACAAATTGGTTTTAACCACAGGCAGGGACGATAGTTCGCAAAGGTACGGCAAAATTATACAAGTTGCTACTTTTGTATATGAAAAACTCTAGCTGAACCCGTTTATAGTAAGCGTCCTTAAGAGTTCCTTCTCTACAGGCAAAGACGGATTGGAAGAAGTTCGCAAAGGTGTGGCAAAATTATACAAGTTGCTACGTTTTGTATCTAAAAACTTTAGCTGAACCTGTTTATAATAAGCGTGCTTAAGATTTCTTTCTCTGTCTCTACAGGCAAAGAGGGTTTGGAAAAAGTTAGCAAAGGTGTGGCACAATTATACAAGTTGCTACGTTTTGTATCTAAAAACTTTAGCTGAACCCGTTTATAATAAGCGTGCTTAAGATTTCTTTCTCTGTCTCTACAGGCAAAGAGGGTTTGGTAAAAGTTAGCAAAGGTGTGGCACAGTTATATAAGTTGCTACGTTTTGTATCTAAAAACTTTAGCTGAGCCCGTTTATAATAAGCTAAGCATACTTAAGAAATCTTTCTCAGGCAGGCAAACAGGGCCTGAAGTTCGCAAAGGTGTGGTAGAATTATACAATCAAGTTGCTACTTTTGTGTCTAAAATTCTAGCTGAACCCGTTTATAGTAAGCTAAGGGTACTTATTACAAGAAACCCTTCTCTGGAGGCAGGTAGGGATGGAAGTTCGCAAAGGTACGGCAGAATACTACGAGCTGCTATTTTTATTTCTAAAGACTCCATAAACGAACCCGTTCACAACAAGCGCTGCATGAAACCTAATAATTCCTGCTGTGTCAATTATGAAGTATCATCAACTTGATCACTGTTTTTTCATCATTCTACGCGAGGCGTTGTGACAGTTGTCCGTGGCAACATTGTAGTTTGTCCCCCCGGTCTTGACATAGTCGGACACGGTAGCACCGTGCACTTCCTTGCTATTTGTGGTTCGCCATTGATCACTCATGTGTCGGCCATGAGTCACAACGGTGTCACCGCCTTAAAAAATGGAAAAAAAATCTTTATTTGTACGGATGTAATAAACAACCAGAAATTAAATGTTTTGATTATTGCTTTACTAATTACTATAATTTGTAGTGCAGTAAGTAATATGCTTATAGGCCGAGGGCAAAATGCTTATCGCGGTGATCCCACGAGAAAGCGTTGCACAACTAGTTTATTCTAAGTTTCTTCGACAACTGCTGGATATGTACGAAAATATTTTCAATCTCTGGAAACAGTTGAAAACCTTCGGAATCCGTTCAGTATCGTTTCTAGGGCATTTTAACAATTATCAAAATGAAGAAAACTGGTAATGGCCAGTCAAAATATTATATATGCGTCTCCGTAACTCTTCACGTTGTAAGATCAGTCATTGCAAGTCTTTTGACAAAATATTAATTTTTCATCTTTTATTTGACTGATCCGGTGATCTTCTGATCCAACGTTGGCAAGTACATCGATCGTACACGGTTTTGCACTGGTGTAAAACCTACTTAGTATTTGATTAATAAAAGCTTACCAGCTTCCCTACTGAAAGTAGCACTCTAGTCTAGATGTCCTATTTACTAACCGCCTGTTTCTTCACGACCCACCTCACCCCCCCGCCCCCCTATACATATATCCCGTATCGTTACTATGGTAATTTCAGCCGCTGCATCTTTTCCCTGGTGCACTTGTTAGTCATCCAAAGTGTCCTATACATTAACCTGTTTCTTTACATCCGCTTCTTAGCCGGTTTGTACCTCCCCTATTGTTGGTAGCTAGTACCTCTAGATGTAATTCCTATACGCTATAGTTTACTCTGATGTATCTTCTCCCTGGTGCACTGGATAACGTTAGTCATCTGTTTTCTCCTCCCTCCGGTAGAAGGGACCTTAAAGTTGTCTTACACTTTAACGTGTTTCTCCATATCCCCTTCCTTGTACCTTACCTACTGTGGGTAGTACCCTAGAGATTCCTATATACTAACCTGCTCCACCGTACCCCCCTCCCTTGTGCACTAGCCACTGATCTCCTGCCTCAGTTGTGACACGAACCCCGGAGTGTTTGATCCCAACGCTCCCGAGGCCACCCAGGAGGGGTCTTTCGACCCTTTCTGCCTTTACCACTCGCTGGTTGTACAGATTTGTCAAGCCCGATTGTGTTTTGATATCGTGTGGTCTGGTCCCACCGCCTCCACCTGATGAGGATGAACTTGAACTGAAGCTGCGACGAATGAGAAAGAAAAACATTTTCTTGTTTTAATATTCAGCTGCAAGGTGGATGCTCAACCATTGATCGTTTATTCAACTTCGTCAGACTGACTGAATTGCGTGTGGTGTAAACATACAATGTTATAGTAAAAGAAAAAAGTTAACAGACAGCAATTTACAGTTTTAGAATCATTTGAAATATTTTGTAGTTTCCTAGGAATTAAGATTTATTATGAATTAAGGATTTCTTAAAACGGTTGTTGTGGCAGAGTGGAGTGAGAAAAATTCTGTTTCGCCTCAAAGTCCGCTTGGTAGATGTCACTCTTTGGTGGTAGAAGATTTGCAAGTTTGTGGTTACTGACCCTCGTGATGTTGTTAAACAGGTTTCTCGCCTATCACAAAGGCTCAATACCCCAGCTTCAGCACTGAAGTGCCTGCCCGCCTCTGAATACGCTTTAAATCTTCGCTTAAGTAATCAGCTAGGCTGGGTTGTTCAAAGGCTTGTCAGTGTTTTTTTATAACTTTGGTTTAAGCCAGAATTCAAGCGGTAATCTTTCTCTAAATGGTTTATGGTCCTAAAAAATTTTGTTTAGACCAGTTGTTAAGTTCCAAATTACAGCTCAAATCGGTCTCAAAAAGAACATTGGTCAAACATTTTGACCCTGAGTTAGTGCGTTTGAGCAACTGGGCTCAGGAGGAGGACGGATCTAACAACAGTGTAGCACAACATGCTGAAGGGTCAAGTCTCTGCAGCATATTCCAGCTCTTTTTTTTAAAGATAATTATTAGTCCTTGGTTAGATTTAGTGAAACTGGAAAGTGTTACCTGGAGAGGCGATGATGATTAGAGTCTTAGTATTAAAGATAAAAGCTAGAGTTAAAAAACGGCTCCAAGAAGTAATATCAACCACAACACTTATTAGATCCTGCACTGAGTTTATTTTCAACTGTTAAACTCGGCTCGAATGGGAAGGAATGAAAAACTTGATTACTCAGTACATCATAATTAATGCAAACTACAGGCAAAAGTTCAAAATAAGCGAAGTGAGGTCTTTGGTGAAGTCGAATTGAATCGACAATTTTAAATTTGAGACCGCAAAAACAGCGGCTTAAAGGGAGTCAGAATTAGATATATAGCAATACAGGACAAGACAAGACTTTATTCATTGTCATGTTGACCTTGAGTTCTATTGCCGGAAGCTTTAGCCTTATGGCTTCTCTTCCGAATAATGAATTGTTGACAAGAAGCATTTTTGGACGAATTTTTTTTACTTTCTTCACCGGTTCGGTTCTCCGTGTCAATCCAAATGAAGCTTCTTAGAAAGTTTTGTTGTCTGGCATTCAGATTAAGCAACCACTATTTTGCTGTGTAAAGCTTATCGCTTAACTTACACATTTTTTAACTTGGCATTTTCCATATAATGCCAGACGGTATGTAATAACCGAGGTTGAGTGAACCAATCAGAACGCTAGAAAGACAATATACAGGGTTGAAAACTTAATAAAAGACTATGCCAGTACTACTGTGCTAGTGCGAAACTTATACCGAGTTTTGCTTTCCCTTTTGACAATGAAATATATGTAAATAAAGAACAACTCAGCCGATTCGGCCAGCTTAGCAGGGGATCATTTGACTTTGTGTGCGAAATAATCGAACTATAAAGATATCTGCTGCCGAGGTAACAATCGTTTGCTGACAATGTCAAATCATTTCTAAACCTTTCTTTTATTCGTTAACGACAGACACAAATGTATAGCATTTCTCAACACGTTCGTGGACCCAAAATCCAACGTTTGAATCACTTCGAGTTGGAATGAGAGCCAGCAACTCGGCTTCGCCTTCGAAAAAGAAATCGGTTCGAGCCTTATTATTTAAATTAAGACCAAGCATAATTGAAACTATTAAACTGTACATGTTCAGATACCATATCTAGCCCTAAATTTTACCCTATTAATTTTATCCATAAACAAGAAAAGCGAACTTTTATCTTGTGTAAGCGTCGCGCGTAGTTCTGTAGTGTGTTATAAGCGAAGTGATATTTGTTCTCGAGCCATGTGGTCCAACCCTCTAGGGCTTTAGTTACGTCTTGTTTGCAAATATGTGTTAGTTTCTTTTATGTTTTAGACTTAGTTATTGCTCATTCGTAACAACAAAACAGAACTAACCTCATAGTTCCTGATCAACAGAATACTCTCAGTTCTTTCCGGTTCCAAGTAAAAAACTGACTGAATAACTCGTTTAATACATTCGTCCGTACGCGTCGTTTCGACGAGGCTGTGCATACCAAAATATCACATGACGTAATCACGTTCAGGTGCGTGTATCTTTATCATATGACAGAAACCTCCATAAAAACCGAAATAATTTGTGCTTGCTAAGTGTTTTTATAGACATGCATGCATGTACATGTTCTTCTTCTTGCCCCGCTATTTAATCACTTTTCATATTAAGTCACCCTGAAAAACCACGTAAGATTCTGTGGTTTCCTGGAATTGAGAAATTTATCTTCATTTACGGACCCCAAAATGCAAAGTTTGGATTAATTCGAGTTGGAAAGTCGTCTACTTTTGATCTTAACTTTCGCTTTCGCCTTCGAAAAAGAAATTTCAGTTCGAGCTCGAATCATTGAGTATATAAGCCAAGACGAAAATAATATTTGAATCTGCTAAGTTATACATGTCATGGAACTACATCTAGCCCAAAATTATGTCATTTTACTCATAAACAAAAATATAGAATTTGCATTTGTAATTATGATATTGCGTGATTTTCTGCAGTACATGATGTCAAACGAAGTGATAACTATTCAATTCTGTTCCGTGAGTCTCGGTTTTACATGAAAAAGAATAGGACATAATACCTTGTTTCTTTTGGCATAATCGCTGCAAACGCTCACTTTTTAGTATGAAGCACCTTCAAATACGCTTGCATCCATCAGTCCAAATTGACACTGAAAACTCGTTAAAACCTTTGGGCAGCGTTTAAATTAAGCTAGCAGGCGGAATGAAAGCACTTCGAAAAACTTTAAGAAGCCTCATCTATGGTTCTTTATTTCTATAATTTTTGTTTTAGAGACGCTGGAAAAAACAATTAGCGGAAATTGGTAATGGAGCCTAAGAGCAATGAAGTACAATTTGACACTGAAAACTCATTGACATCTGGGCAGCATTTAATTCCAGCTGGCTGGCAGAATATAAAAATACCCATGAAAGAGTTAAAAACTGAACACCATTTGTGCATATTATCCCCCTTAGACTTTGGCAAAGTTAGCTAGCTTCTCTCGCGTTAGAGATTTGGAACGAACTCGGCAACACAGAACTAACCTCATAAATCCTGATCTGTGAATTTTGCTGTTTTATGCTTTCCTTACCTTTCCAAGTAATGAACTGGCTGAATTAGAATAAGGCTTTTCAACGAATATATTTTCGTGCGTCGGAACGAGGCTGTATGTTGATTACACATCACGTGATGTCCAGGTGCCTGTACGTGTATATAAACAAATTTCTCCATTGGAACAAAAACCCATTTACAAATCACGCTCCATTGCTCACAAAACAAAACCAGGCCAAATTCTAAAATATGCAGTAAATGTTCCAGAAGCTAGAACTTGGATTCCATCCGAAGGCTTGGACTGTCTCTATACACCTGACACATGTATTTACTCATTTTTGCCTTACATATATTTTAAAAATAATAATTGGGTCAAGTTACTACGAATCGAACAATAACATCAAACAACGTGATTTCCTGAATCGAGAAGGCTTATCTTCATTAAAACAACAGCAACAACTTAAGAGAATAAAGCTTATAATTAAAACAGAAACGACGTAAATTTTCAATTTGTTTTTTCTGGCGTTATGGTCTTGAGATTTGTAGTTGTTCGTTCCGATTTGGAGTTTGTGGCAATTCAGAATATGTATTCAATTGACATAGTCTTCTAAAGCTGTCAGCGATAACAAACTGCATACTGTCAATTAAAGTTGTTGTCGATTGCGTTAGCATGCGTCGATGAAGTAGCAGCCGAAAACTGTTAAGTGTTTGAATTCTGACCGCAAACACTGTCGTTTCAGGGGGGGAGGGATGAGTGGGGGGTGAGCTTGCTGTCGTTGTTGGCCACTCGGCCCTGTACTCGTGCCCGGGACTTTTCGAGCTACCTTGGCATGGGAACCTGAACGGGAAGAGATCATGGGAACGAATTTGTGCCCTTGCCTTGGCTGAGCCGGAGTTCCAACTAGTGCAGAGAACCGTTTTGTTATAAGACAAAAGGCAAATAGGGGCAAAAAAATTAAATTGAAAGTCACGTTTGACTATATAATTGATAACAACAATGGTAGTATAGTAAAAAATAATAATAACAGATTTACACTAATTTTCAGTTTATTCACATCAATCTAATGAACTGAACGACATCACAACAGAAAATACACAAAACGATACTACAGTAACTAGCAAATGTAAATTAATGTATATCGGTCGCAAACAATGAACCTCAAAACAAAAGATCACCGCTTGGTCCAAGTTCCTAAGAACACTGCCCTCAGCTGCTTAGGTTTTGCCACGTGATGTTCACGTATGTCGACTTTGATCCGTCTTTGAGCTATTGAACCATGAATGTCATTGCTAGTGCAAATTAATGTATATCGGTCGCAAACAATGAACCTCAAAACAAAAGATCACCGCTTGGTCCAAGTTCCTAAGAACACTGCCCTCAGCTGCTTAGGTTTTGCCACGTGATGTTCACGTATGTCGACTTTGATCCGTCTTTGAGCTATTGAACCATGAATGTCATTGCTAGTGCAAGGGCTATTATTACACTGCCACTTCAGTTATTTCTCATTTATTATTCACTGTCACTTAAAAGACTAGAGCTGCTGAACTGTGATATCTAACCAGTACGCAACACTGCCACTGCTTAAACGATAAAAAACGTAGTAACTTAAAACAGGCCCGGCGGAAGGTCTTCAGAGTTGGTCCGGCCATATAAGGCGCCAGCAAACTAGAGGGTCTCCGCCGGGCCTGTAAAACAAACAAGTGGTTAAAGGAATCAGTTTGTATACACCGTATCACGGCGGCAGCGTTCGAATAGTCTCATAGGGGGTCAAAGATCGACGAAAGAGTCTATAAAGATTGAGTAAATAATCAAAGTTGATTCATACATAAGCACTCTCCTCTCTGACTTAATACATACCTGATAAGTTTACAACGGAATATTATTTAACAAAATAGTAAAATAATAAAATAAAATTGTGCTTAAAAGGCTAAAAATGTTAAAAAAAGTTAACTATCCAAATGTTTTCAACTTAAAAATCATCGTCAGGGAATGTTGACTTTGAAGTCGAATACGTTTGGATTTAACTTTTTATAGCATTTTTAGCCTTTTAAGCACAATTTTATTCGATTTTAGCGAGTATCATTAGGAAATGTTATTTGTTTTATTCTTTATTTTCTTCTTCTTTCTATAATTTATGACTGTGACATTAGAACCCTATATTATTTCAGGAAGTAAATCCATATTATGTTTTGCAATCTAAAAGAACTGCCGCCCTAGAAAATAAATATAAGAAAAAAAATGAAAAAGTTAAAATTTTTGAAATTTTAAAAATTGTTATTTTTTGTCATACCATCATTACCATTAAAGGCAGTCATATTGTTGAATGTTATCGTTAATATTGAGGAAACCAATTCGTAAATTACTTTGAATCAAGCTAAAACTGGGTAAGTATATTCTGATAGCACCTCAGAACTTGTGTAAAGATTTTCTGATTGGAGTTGCGTCAATTTCCAGTTACTGTCCTACACGGAGCCGAAGCTAAAAGAACAAGTGATCGTAGACAACATCTTTGTTATAAGGTCTCATAAAAAATATGCAAATTTCTTCTTTATGTTACCGGAATAATTCTGTTCGAAACACTTCTCTTTTTTCGAAAGTCTTCTTGTCTTTTGCCCAATAATTAGTTTTCAAAAGCTCCTGCGAGGGTTTTTTAAATAAGTTTTCTTTTTATAAAGATACATATACAGTCATAGCCCCAGGGTAATAAAGTCATAATTGTAGTATATTGACAATATTTGTATACGTTTTTAGAAATTTATAGCGTCAGACAACGAGACGAAAGTACAGTCAATTTGCCCTCATATTTCTTGTGTTTTTCTTGTAAATGGTGTCAACTATTTCAAACACAATACAAAATGAATGCTTATTCTAGCAAAATAATTTGATAAATAGGCCTTTGAATCGCAGTATTTCCACGAAATTCATTTTTGTCTCGCTGGCCGGGTGCGGTGAAGCGGATCTAATTATTCAGTAAGAGAAAACTTTTAGCCAATCAGAGCTCGTGATTTACCTTGCGTCACTTTCGGGTTATTTACTTGTTGCATAGCGGATATTCTTGAGCAGCACGTCGGCCATTTTTGGTGTATTGACGGTGTAGAAAGTGTCTCTTTTCGGGTAATTTTTCGATTTTCCTGTTTTACTTTCACAAGTTTCAAACCAGCAGTTAAGCGTTCATTCAAGGAATTAATAAACTGGTCCCAGTTTTGAGTAAAACACGAACAAGATGGATACGGGGAAAGCAAAGACATGGCGACCAGTTGTTCGCTGTCGCCTCTGAGTCGTTTTTCTCCGGGAAGCCAATGAGATATGCCATTGCACCAAATTGTTGTGAATCCAGTCACTCTTCAACAGAACAATAATAAAACTCGTAAGGTAAGACATTTTGCTGAAGCAGCCAGTATAAAATTTTGTAGAGAAAGTTGTTGAAATCCTCTACCTAATCCACAGAGACGCAGTCAGGTTCTGCTCGCCCAGGGAAACAAACACATCGAGAACTGTTTGTTCGAAGCAACATTCTACTTTTCCCTCAATGTAAAGTAATGGATAAGGAAGAAGATGTGTTTATATCTGTTGTTTAAAAGCCCCCCAAAGTGTAGAAAAGCTTGACATTTGATTTAGTTAACTTAAATGGTTTCAGTGGATTATTTTCAGTACCTTCGAGTTTGGTTTCTCAGCAATCATTTCGTTCCGTGTATCTTTTTCAAATTATCCTCGCACATCTGGAAAATTTTCACACACACTGAAAAAACAAATGTGTTAGCTTGTCATGGGAATAAGTTTGACAATGTAGCTCTCAAATCTTGTGTTAATGAAAGTTTTTTTTTCCGTTGAAGGATGCAATGTTTTGTTTCGATGTCAATCGATCTGTTAGTGGGATACCTGGATCATCTTCATTAAAATCTCCATCCTTTGGTTGCCCTTTTTGAAGAAATAGTTAACTTCCGTTCCATTTCGAAGAATTCTTTTAAAATATTTTAATTTAACGACTTGTTGTGGGTAAGCGGAAAGATCTCCTACTCGCAAGTCTCTGTTTACTGACTTCGTGGCCGCAAATGATCTCTTTCGCGATTTTCACATTACAGCAATCAGTTTCATCAAGTTGAATCGCTGACAAAAATTGTATTGCAATAATCTTTAACTGTTGAAAACGTTATTGAGTTATAACTTAATGCTGTTAAAGTTTTTCTATAACTTCAATTTTCAGTATCTGACAGAGAGCATATATATGCATTTTAGTTTTTTTTCAAACTAGCAAATCGGCGAAGACCAATGACAAAGTTATAACATTGCTATTATGCCTCGAGTTGTAGGTGTTCGCTAATTAATTGTGGACTCTACAACTTAGCACGATGAAATTTTCTTTGTTAAGATCAAATAAACGGGAAAGAAACCACGGTAGAATATTCGAAAAAATATGTGAAATGTCCAAATATTTGCAACTGTAAAAAGCTTCAGTTGAAAACGATTGGATATTTTAGGACTATTTTTTATCAAGCCTTTTATCGTTGCTATCTTAACAAAAACGATAATTAAAGCGTTAATAAATGTATAACCTTTTCTGTTGTATGACTTTGACTATTAAGTTTCTTGGATAATAGTAACTTATTATTACTCTTAGATTACTCTAACTTCATGAAATTTTGAATTTACTTAACGCTTCAGTTCCAGTCAGTTATCAGCATCTAACTTATCCTTGCATCGCACATACAAAACAAGGTATTTGTAATGAAAAGTGAGAATCGATCAAACAAAAAATGGTAAATAATTCGAACCCAGGAGTAACAGTAGACTATCTGGTGAGATCATCCAGGTTAGTGCAGTCCTGAGCAGGACTCTTGTAAGTGACTGATGTTCGACTGTTGTAAATGACTGATGTTCGACTGTCGTAAGTGACTGATGTTCGACTGTCGTAAGTGACTGATGTTCGACTGTTGTAAGTGACTGATGTTCGACTGTCGTAAGTGACTGATGTTCGACAACCTGTGCAGAAGTCAGAGTGTCAAGTAAGGAATAGT